>PITA01012304.1:0-14143 GCA_004023965.1 Spilogale gracilis
AAAAAAAAAAAAAAGACTGTTTCCTCTAGGGTAGAGAAGGATAGAGGATGAGATTTTAGTCATATTTATAAAAGTTTATTTATTTAAAAGAAAAGAGATTTCAAATTTATCAAAATGTTAACACATTAAATATGGCTCATATATTTGTTGCATTATTTTGCATTTTCTATGGTTTCATAATATAACTTGATAATTATAAAGTTATAATTTTATAATTTTGTTTTTATAAAGGAAAAAAAACCCAAAATATCACAATGGGGGTCAGGTGAGGTGATAAAGAGGAATTATATTACTCCCTGGATTACAAAATAATTGAGAAATAAGATATGAGACAAATGATGGAAGATAAAATACATCTTTATAACCAACAAGGCTGATTCCACTGTTTGAAAACACTGTGATATAATACATGGCACTGGAATGAACCGTATCTGTAAAAGGTCACTTTTAATACCTATCTTCCAGAATTTCCATGAGGCTTAGATATTAAGAATATAGAGGGGTAGAGATAAAAATAGATATGGACATAGTCATGTAGCATATTGTTGGTTGCTAGCCAATATCTATCTCTACTTCCCATCTTTCTTTCTTACAAAACCTTAATTTTATTCAGGTATTCACCTTCATCCACATGGCTAGGTGCTTTAGAGGAAAAAGAAGTAATCCCCAGCTCAGGACGATGGAGTAACTTGACTTCTTTTTTTTTTTTAATATTTTTATTTGACAGAGAGAAATAGCCAGAGGGGTAACACAAGCAGCAGGAGTGAGAGAGGGAGAAGCAGGCTTCCTGCCAGCAGGGAGCCCAATAGATGTGGGACTTGATCCTGGGACTCCAGGGTCATGACCTGAGCTTAACCACTGAGCCACCCAGGTGCCCCATAACTTGATTTCTTTAAGCCAGTTTGGTAATCCCATTTCTCTTACCAATGACTGGTTTAGGAATGGGGATCCAGCCCAATGCTACCATGAAGTACTCCAGAAGAGCTTTGGGGAAAAGTCTTTCTAAGAAAGGGAAAAGGATTGAAAGAGCCACATTGTTGTTTGATTGTTTGCTGTACTTCATGGGATGTTGTCTCTGGATGTGAAGCTGAGAATGCCTCAGCCATCTTCTGACCCTAAGGTCACCACTGTCAACACTGAGGGAATCAGTGAAGTAGAAAGAACCTGACTCTTTGATGATATTTTTGAAAATCTCTATCACCCAGCCTGGGAATCTACCCTTCTTATGTACTTCTTCTTATGTGAGAAAATAAATTTCCATCTTGAATGAACATGTTTGAGTAGGGCTAACTGTTACTGGTTACCAAAACATCCTAAATAATTTTTTTAAAAAAAAGGTCAAGCCCAAAGCTTGCACCTCAAAAGAGGCAGGCTATAAATGGAGCTAACATTATTCCACTCCAATCTTGTCCATCCAGTCTCCCCTCACTCTCTTCCAATACATTACCAATGCAACACAGATCAAACTATTTCCATCTTTATTCCAGTCAGTCCTGTTCTTAAGTGAAGTGACTATTCCCTCCAGTAACTGTTAGCATAGAATCCAAACTTCATTTCCTAAGTACAGTTTTTAATGCTCACTTGGAGAATTTAGGAACAAGGCTCACATTCATCACTCTGCAATTATGAAGTATATGTTAGGATTCACTCTGTTTAGTTTTACATGCATTTTTTACTCTAATCAAAAAAAAAAAAATCAGGAAGTGTAATTTCAGCGGATTACCTTCCAGCAGAAACCTTGGTATTTTACTAGCACGAGGCAACCAAATTCCAATAGAATCCTACTAGAAAATGAATCCTTTCATATTTTTGACAGATAAAGCATAAAGTGAATCTTCTTGTTCTATTTATTTTAAGACTGGAGGACAAGACCAAAGACATCATCAAATGAAGAAATGATGCCACAGGAGATGTGAAGGTAGACATATTTTTTGAAATAGGAATCCAGAGACCACATGGATCCCACTGGAAATCTGGATTTAATAATCAACAGGATAATAGACCAACAAGGAAAACAAGAATCCTTCCTTTTTCACCCCCAAAAGTAGCAGAACATGATAAAGCAAATACATCTCAAAGAAAGATTCTCCCCCAAGAGGGACAGTGGCTTACGGAAGCACAAACTTACAAAATGGGGTGGGAGCAAATATGTAACATGAGAAGTCACCAAAAGGTGAATCTGGTTTACCTTGGGTGAGACAGGAGAATCTCCCGATGGAAAACCCTCTCCTAACAAGTCTAACAATCACATTCTACTAAAACGTTTGTAGGTAAGAGTTAGTAAGCAAGGAGCCTCTTGAGCTACAGCTACAGAAGGAAGGCAATTGCCAAGATCAATGCAGAAACATTTCTCAGTCATCATGCCACAAAGATTTTCCTAAGAAGAATGAATGATGGAAAAAGATAGGAATAATATATAGAAAGTGAACTTGAATAAGACACGAAATGCTAGAGGAAAGATAAAGAAGAAATAAACTTGCGTGGGGCATAATTCTTTACACACTAGATTGTTCGGGGGCACTGGCTGCAGCAGGTGGCCATAACTACAGTCTGAAACACCCATATTGTTCCCTGAAGTCCATGTTCTCTGCAGCTTGCAAGCTTTTTGTTACTTGGCCCCACATGGTTCTGGAAACCACACAGGTGAGAAATTTTCATCTCTGGCAGTCTTTAATAGTCATGCTTCCATGCTGTTCAGTACAGTGTTCCTTCAAGTAATTGCCCTTCAGGGAGTTTGTGGTGAGACAGGGACATGAGCAAACACTACAAACCACCCAGCTCGTTCTGCCAGATGGAGTCATTCTCCAGCCTGGCCTGGCCAAGAGGCCCTAAAGGCAACTGGATTTCTGAAAGCAGGAATATACTATGCTTTTAAGCAAAACACGTTACTCTAGTGAAATAAATAACTGGAACCTTATTAACAGATCCTACCTGCATGCGGTTGTGGGAAAGAAGAAGGACAGACTTAAGCTTTGCTGGCAATTAACACACAAAGAGCACGAAAATCTTCTTCAAAGACTGCTAGGTTATACAGTGTCTGACCTTGGACGGCAAGAATTTGACACACAGAAATACTGGCGTCTTACCATGTGGTCTAACAGGCCTTGGGGTTCCAGCAGACACCTGTGGTTACCTACACAAGGCCATCCCCTAACCCTTCTTCCTCATTGGCAAAGCCTTGATTTTGTTTAAGTGATCCCTTCTCAGTGCACCAGATCTGAGTGTTGTGGCCTATTACCCAATTCTGTTCCAGGAAAGGCTGAAGATACAGAAAAATGTCCCTCTTTCTGCCTCTGGATATTGGTATGTAAAGACATGAGCTGTAACCAGCAATGTGAAACCACTTTGGAACCATGAGGGAAACTAACCAACACCCTGAGGCTAACAAAGAAATAACTAGAAAGGACCTGGTCTCAATAGTGTCATAGATTCACAGAATTAATTCACAGCCATCCTACTCCCAGAGCCCAGGCAATGTGAGATAATGTGTCCTCTGGGCCACTTTCAGCTAGCATCCTCTTATTGAAAGCTGAAAATACAGTAACAGATGCTGAACTCTATCTATCCAAATGTAACCTGCCAGAGAGGCAAATTATGTCAACTGATTAAAGGCAAATAAAATATTTCTGTTCAAGGAATGTTCTTGTTGCTACATGAACAAATGTAACAAATGTGAAGGCAATTCATCTTTCAGATTCATAAATGCTTTGTCACATGCATTAGAACATTAGGCCTCTCCTCGAATTAACTCAGTGATCGTTCTTCAAAATCTTGGTGAAGGCCTTTCCCAGCTCTTTCCAGCACATTTAGTGGTTCCCTAATATTTAGTTTCTGTGTATTTTGTAAATACTTCTACCAAATGGCTTGTAGTTGTGTATCTGTTGCTGTCCCATGTGAGTTCCCTACAAAAGAAATAATATCTGTGAGAGTTAATTTTATGTGTCAACTTGGCTAGATCACAGGGTACCTAAATATTTGGCTAATCCTTATTTCTGGGTGCATCTGTGAGGGTCTTTCTGGATGAGATTAACATTTGAATCAGTACTGTAAAGTGTATTGCCCTCCGCAGTGTGAGTGGACATCATCTATCCATTGACAGTATGAATTGACCAAAAGTCAAAGGAAGAGAGAATTCACCCCTTTTCTGTATGTTTGACCTGAGACATCAGTCTTCTTCTTCCCTGAGTTGGGAATTCCACCATTGGTTCCTTTGGTTCTCAGGCATTTGGAGTTGGACCAAACTACACCACTGGCCTTCCTGGATCTCCAGCTTGCAGATGATGGATCGGAAGACTTCCCATCTTTCATAATCACATGAACCAATTCCTTATAATAAATCATATATGTCCCATTGGTTTTGTTTCTCTGGAGAACTCTAATGCAATGTCTCATCTATCTTTATAGCCTTAACATTTAACATTGGACCCAGCACTTAACTGGTATGGCTATCTTAAAATATGGCCCCCTAAATTCCCTTCGTTCTAAGGAAAGTCCATACCTTTGCCCTTGAATCTGAGCTGGCTTTTACATCAACTGGTAGCTGTATGAGTCAGCTTGATTATTTTAGCCTGCCAAGTCTGCAGATAACTGTGATCCTACAGATACCTGATTGCAACTACAAGAGAGATCCCAAGCAAGATCTGTAAGCCCCTCCTAAATTCCTGACACTTAAAACTGTAAGCGCAAAAAAAAAGGTTGCTTTCATCCACCAAGAATGGGGTCACTGTTACACACTAATAGAAACCAGAACAGTTAGTGCTAAATATTAATTGAATTTATGAATGAGAGGTAAAAGAGATCTTCCTACCATTAAAAACATATTTTAAGGATAAGTTCATGATAACTTCATACTGTAGCAATTTTTGTGGTCAAAGATACATTTCCTATCACTCCATGTATTAAGAGTGAACTCTTACAGAGCTCAATTCAAAGCCTAGACATTGCACTTGGTGCCTGTAGCTTTTAGCTCATCTAACTCTCACAGCCAATAGAGGGACTCATATTTGTCCTTACATACTTTAAGCATGAAGAAGCGAAGCTCAGAGAGCCTATAGGTTACCTGTCTCTATAGGTAGCAAATAACTGAGCTGGAACTCCCCCCAGGACTGCCTGTTCCAAACCATGTCTTCTCTCCACCACTGCACAAAATCTCCTTCACAAACTTGCACTTAACCATCACCAGTAAAAAGAAACATTCAAATATCACTATGTAATATCACAGTGGTGAGCTAATAGCATGTGTGATAGGCTGGATCAGCCTAGGGTAGACCTGGACATTGTGCCAAGGACAGATAAGGCTGGAGCCATCAGAATTCTACTTCTTTTTTTTATTTTTTTAAATTTTATTCATTTATTTGCCAGAGAGAAGAGAGAAAGAGCACGAGCAGAGGGGAAGAGCAAGCAGAAGGAGAAGCAGCCTCCCTGCTGAGCAAGAAGCCCAATGCAGGACTCCATCCCAGAACCCTGGAATCATGACCTGAGCCAAAGGCAGATGCTTAACTGACTGAGCCACCCAGGCGCCTCAGAGTTCTACTTCTAATGCCAGTTCTATGGCCCTACAATAACAAAAACTTTGTCCTTTCCTCCCTCATATCCCATTCAAAACCACAGATCCTCTATCAGGATAGCTTTGGAGCACTGGGATAGAGAATCCAACCAAAGGTAAGGATAATAAGTCAATCTGTAAATGAGTTAACACATGTTTTGACAGCATATGATTATACATGGGATTGAATCTCTGTGGGGAAAAGATAGCTAAGACATGATTCTTGCTCTGGTAATTTTGATCCATTGAAGGGAAAAGGACAAAATATATAAAATAAAGAACAGCACAAAATAATACACAAGTGCTAAGTCTAAGGTTGTTTCAAGATAATTTTTCTAAGTATAAAATTCAGACCATTAGGGGAACCTGGGTGGCTCAGTCATTAAGCTTCTGCCTTTACCTCAGGTCATGATCCCAGGGTCTTGGGATCAAGCCCCACATTGGGCTCCCTGCTTGGTGGGAAGCCTGCTTCTCCCTCTCTCACTCTCCCTGCTTGGGTTTCCTCTCTAGCTGTGTTTCTCTGTGTCAAATAAATAAATACAATCTTTTTTTAAAAATTTCAGACCATTAAGAAAAGAGAAAATAAAGATTACTACTAGTCGATCCAATTCAAATACAACTATAAGTAATATTTTTATGGACTCCTAGTTTTTTCTAAACATATATAATAGTATAATTGGGGCTCAAACCATATTGTTCCATATCCTGCTTTATTTCGCTTAATAATATATTCTGAACACATTCTAGAATAAGGTATTTTATTAATTTTTTAAAGATGTTTATTTATTGGGGTGCCTGAGTGGCTCAGTCATTGAACATCTGCCTTTGGTTCAGGTCATGATCCCAGGGTCCTGTGATAGAGCCCTGCATGGGATTCCCTGCTCAGCAGGAAGCCTTCTTCTCTCTCTCTCACTCCCCCTGCTTCTGTTCCCTCTCTTGCTGTGTTTCTGTCAAAAACAAAAAAATCATTTATTTATTTATTTGAGAGAAATAGAGAATGTACAAGCATGAGCAGGGAGAAACAGACTCCCCATTAGGTAGGATGCCCAATATAAGACTCAATCCCAGGACCCTGAGATCATGGCCTGAGCTGAAGGCAGACATTTAAACAACCGAGCCACCCAAGGGCCCTAGAGTAGGATTTTTCAAACCAAATCCTACTGGATTATGTTTTGAGAAAGCATACCAGGAGTCCATATTAATGTGATATGATTTATATAAATTCCACCTACTAATGCATCCTTTTTTCTTATGCTGTCTTTAAAAATTATTATACCATGAATTATACTTATTATAAACTATAAGGTTAATCCTATAAAAGTACATTTGCTTCTAAGAGAGCGAGACTCATACCAGACAAAAAATCAAATGCTATTACCTCTCAAATAAATATTACATCTGATTACCTAAGCTGCTCAATGATAAACAAAATAGAAAGAAATGTCATTGTCACCCCATCACCCTTATAATGCCCTTACGGTTATTATTGTATTAAAAGACCACCATTTTATTTTTTTAAGATTTTATTTATTTATTTGACAGAGAGAACCACAGCTAGAGAGGGAACACAAGCAGGGAGAGTGAGAAAGGGAGAAGCTGGCTTCCCGCCAAGCAAGGAGCCCAGTGCCGGACTTGATCCCAGGACTCTGGGATCATGACCTGAGCCGAAGGCAGTCGCTTAACAACTGAGCCATCCAGATGCCCCAAAGACCATTATTTTAAATGAATCATTGTTACCAGAAGTAAACTCTTATACACCAAATTTTTTTAATATAAAGATTCTTTGACTTACATGAGCCCTTCAGAAATGGTATTCTGTATAGTTTCTCCCATAAACTACAGTATATTTAACTATCTTTTAAAATTACATGGTATAAAACTTAAAAGGAAAAAAAGTCTAAAATTCCAGAATTGTGTCCTTGTTTTTAACAAAGTCTGCAAGAGGGACGGCAGGGGCTTAACAAAAAGGAACTGAGCAGTTACACTACCCAGTGTATACACATTATAAATAAAACAAGTAGTAAACTGACATTTATTTCATACCAACTGTACAGAGAGTTGTATTGTGTGAATTTCAACATAAAAAAATGCAGATATCAAGGTTTTCTTGGATCTAGATCATAATTAATAGCCTGAACAAAATACTCTGGAAGACTAGACATGTTGCTAAATGATATTGCTTGAAAGTTATTTCAACTAGTAATGTGCGGCTGACTGTGGTTTATCTGCTCAATAGCCATTCTCACTTCCTTGACTACCCTGACACTAGAGGCCACCTGTCACCAGCCACTCACGGGATCCTTGCTGTTCCAGCCTCCCTTGCAGCTACGAGTGGTGTGATGGGTTCAAATAATGTGACCTAAGGGGAAGATCTTCAAGGAAAGATTTTCTTTTCTAATAGGACAGTTGCACAGGGAGGGTTCTGCCACCTTTCTTGCCTCTGCTGCCATCCTATGAAATGTGATGACCTGATAATGGGAGGACCCATATAACCAAAGGGGAAGCCAAGAACCTAGAAGCCTATCAGCGGGCCTAACACTGAGTCACAGTGATGGAACTTCATGCTTACAGATTTATTGACATATGATGTTAATTAAGTATCCTTCTTAACTAAGCCAGTTTTACTTAGTGGTCTATTGCCTTGAAATATCCCAAACTGAAGCACAATGCACCCTTGGCATGAAGTCTCAGTATCTGGCCAATATTCCAGTGTGACTGATAAAAAAATGTAATTATTGATTTTTAAAACATTTTAGAAGAATTATAAAATGAAATAATGAGAGTGCAATTGCCATTTTTTTTTTTTTAAATGGCAGCTGCATATAAAGTGAGACTTTGACTCCTGGACTTAGTGTATCCTTGATTCAGTTATCTCCTTGCATTCACAACTGGGGCCTCCTACAGCAGACACAGAAAGAGTACTTCCTTCTGACAGGATCCTTTTCCTGTTGGTAGAGAAAATAGAAGAGAATGAAGATTAGTAGAGTTTAATGTTAATATGGAAATATTCTCACCCATTTTAATTCCAATAGAAATTGAAGCAGGCCAGTTGACCTCTACCTTCTCTTCCATCCATGTAGTGAGTGATTCAAAACATAAATTTTCTGAAAGATTTTAAAATACCAAGAAACCCCAATATCACCCTATCAAGTTTTATATTCTCCAGTGATATAATACTTGTTTACTTGAAAGAAAATAAGTTTTTAGAAGAAACAATTGTTGTTTTATATGGTATCTAAGAATTTTCATTAGTTACTGAAAGGTTCTCCATTTAATCTTGAATGAATCGTTTTATTGGTGTTGATACATGGGCTCACACTTGTATCAAGATTTTTAATTAGATTGTTAAGCTCTAATCCACTGAAACATAATTTCCCCAAAGTTTCTTACAGTCGAGACACATACTATATTGATAGTCTCCTATCTAATTTGGTATCCAATGTTTTATGAAGTATTCCCTGCTATGAGTTAGATTCCTGCCTCAATTGTATATATTATTATGCTTGTAGGCTATTCAGTAACAAGACATCTGTTCAGAAATCCCTCTAGAAGGTTTCCTACATTATTTATGTCACTACTAAAACCATTTCCCCTCCCTTAAAAAACAGCTGCTTTACATACAAGAGGGGAAAAAAGATCATTATTTATCCAGCAATGTTGATAAATGATTCTGGGGTCTTTTAGCTAACTGTCATTGCTTTCTATATACTAATTAGTTTTTTATACACTAATAAGTCTCTTCTGCTCTCAAAGACTGTCAAGTAGCCATTTAATAGTAAATTTTAAATGCTTTTCTTATATCCTCTCAATTAAGAGTAAATTTTAATGATTTTTATGTAAATGGTTTCAACCTCACAAATCAGTAAGATCTCTCAAAAGCTTGTACCATGATTTTTGAAAGCTCTGAACTTTTGTCTGCTTATTTTCTCCTGCATGCTTAATATACTTACCAAAAATTTCCACATTCCACATCATCAAAGCTTTCATCTTGTCTCAAAAGAAAAGAAGTTTAAAAGCCGATTAAAAGCCAAAATCAACTATTTTCAGCCTCAATTTTCAAATGTCAGTTTGTTTTTACCTAATTCTAGTAAATTTATATAGTGTAATTCTAAACTTCACTATTTGACGTTTTCTTGCTGAAGAAAAGCAGTAGAACTTTTCACCACCTGTGTTGCTTTTGGAAACTAGCCCCTCCCATCTGTGGTCTGGACAACAAGGTGCCCAGGCCAGTCCTTACCAAGGGGACCGCCTACACACTGCTCTAAGAACTCCAGCAATTACCTGCTGTTGCTCTGCAAGTTGGACGTCCCGGAGAGGACCCTCTCGGAAAAAAAGTATCAACAAAAGAGATAGGTGACTTTCTACATTCAGCACACCATAAAAGGGAACTCCGAATAGGAAGAGAGGGGAAAGGGATCCATAAAAAAGACCAACTAAAGGTCAAGTCTTTGCATTTTTGAATAGCAATCATTTTCTGCTGAATTAGCGACTACAGTATTTCTCAAGCCTTTGAATTTGATTCTTATGGAGTGTAGCTTTTCCAAAACAAAAGTGGGAAGGAAGTGCTGTTTTTCAGTGTAAAGAGGTTCTAACTAGATTTCAGTTAAAAGAAGAAGAAAAAAAAAAAAGATATACGGCTTATGCATATGCCTAGAATTCTTGGCCAAAATACAGAATTTGCCAAAACCCGGAGGGCGGAGGTGGGGCAGAGAGGACGGTGACACAGATTCCATTAGCTCAGGCAATATACAAATGCTGCTAATTATTTTTGTCCCGTGACAAGAGTTATTTTTATAAAGATAACCAACACCTTCCACCACCACCACCACCCAAAAACAACTGGCCTCAAATGTACCCTTAATTATTCTTCTCTGTTCCCACACCCTCAACAACTTTGGTTCTCTAGCCCTACTCGTTCCTGCTCTGAAACCTGACAAAAATCTTGAAAGAGGGAGAGAAAGAGGAGAGAAGGGGGGTGGGGGGGAGAGCCACAGAGAGAACGTATTTTGCCACCCTCCTGGCTAACTGAAATGCTTGTTCCCGAGATTACAGTAATTACAGCCACAGCATGAGTTCCATACAAGCGCTAAATGAAACAGCACATCAATTAAAAAATAAACACTCCATTCTAGGAGAAAGACAACCCCCTGGGACGTCCTAACAAGCGTAAATGAACCTGCCAGGCCGCCGGCCCCTCGGGCCTTCGCCTCCCCTCCCCATCTTAAGGTAGTTGCGGAGCCGGCGGGGGGAAGTACTAGTTGGCGGCGTCCCAAGTGGCTGCTAAAAGCAGTTCAGGTCCCGCTCTGCTCCTAGCGGATCACTGTTACGTGTCAGCGCCAGGGCTCAGCACCGCCTCCCACGGTAGAAAAGGAGGTTCTGGAAAAACGGTGAACTTTGGATAGACATGTATTTGTTCCAAAACTACGAGGCAAAGAGAGAGAATCCAGCCGCAGTCTGCCCTACTTATATTTTTCCTTTTCTAACTTTCTCTCTCTCTCTCTCTCTCTCTCTCTCTCTCTCTCTCTCTTTCTTTCTTTCTTTTCTTTCAGAAAGGAAATTATTTTTTCATAAGGAAGCACTGTGTCCTACATGCTTTACATACTTTATCCCACCTAACCACCGGAATCCCCTTTGAAGTCCGTACTATTACCCCATTCTTCAGGTAAGGAAACTGAGGACACTCAGCGGAGACGAAAGGAGACTACTGGGCCGGTCCTTGTGCCTGGCGCCTCTAGCTCCCCTTGGGGTACGGGGGGCTGTGCTCCCGTATACTTCTTGGGGCGCCCCCCACCATACTGTCCCGTCCAGACCCATCATCCAGAATGAACTGCCGTCCTTCCAACTCCTCCCACATTTCCAAGCCTCAAACAGCATCATTCTAAGAACCCCAAGAAGAGCACTCCTTCCCGATTCTCCCGCAGAGCCAGGCCCCAGACAGGCTCCCGCACACTCGCGTGCGCGTAGGTTCCCCACGGATCCAGCTCACGGAGGGATCACCCATTTTAGGGGACATGAGTAGGCAGGGACGTGACTTTTTTGAAACGAGTCTGGGAAAGCACGCGTATGCATAAAAACCCCATCGAGGTCCCCAAAAGGAGACTCGGGGTAAAGGAAGCAAGAACTCAAACGCCCTGAGCTATATGGCGACGTTTGTGGCAAAAACTCGCTCTCTGCGGTCAATCCCAAGGTTACCAAAACTCCAGCCGCAGAAAGTGCGCATGGCATTGGGGACACTCCGGACCGCCTTAAGGAAGGCCGAGTCTTGGGAGCACATAGACTCCGCCCCACCACCCGGTGATTGGCGCGCCTGGCTGAGGGCGGAGACCGAGTCCGCGCTGTATAAATATTCATGAGCCGGCCGGGCGGCGCAAGCGGGGCCGGAGCCGGGAAGTTGGGTGAAGGGCGCAGCTCCCGCGGAGGAGGAGGAGGAGGAGGAAAAGGAGGAGGAAAAGGAGGAGGCGGCGGAGGCGGTGGCTGCTAGGCGCGGGTCGCGCCGCTCAGGTGTCTACGCCGCCTTCTTGGTCTGGATTTGGTTCTGTGTGTCTAGCCAGAAGGGGTCTGCCTACACCTCGCCCGACTGCCGGCCGGAGCGCGGAGCGGACTTTTACCGGAGGCGGAGTCTGTCAGTCCCGGAGGTGGACAGACGAACCGACGCCGGGGAAAGAGGGCGGCGGCCTCTACGGAGGCGGGTCCCGAACTCCGGCGGCAGAGCTGCGCAGCTTTGGGGGCGAGCATGAGTCCCCGGGGACAGAAAGGGGGCTGCAGGGGCTGACCCGGCGCGGGGAGCGGCCTGGCCCAGCCATCTTGACTGCGCACCGCGGCCCGAAAGGAAACTTGCTGTGCCGCCGCCCTTGGTGCCCGGCAAAGTCACCTCACCGTCGCTGGCGCCGCGTGGAGAAGTGGCCGGGCGCGCAGGAGAGAAAGCGAGCGAGAGAGGGACGATGAGCTGGCGACCAGCCACTGTGCCGCGAGAAGGCTGAGTTCGACCGAGAGTCAGCAAGGCAGACTCTCGGGAACTGTGGTGCACGCCTCCAGAACCCTCACAGTCGCTGCCCAGGATTCGGACCCCGCTGTGCGGACGCGTCCCGAGAAGGGACTAGGTTATCTGCACACCCCCTTTCCGGGAGAGGCCGGAGAGAGCCAAAAGGGTACCCGCTTCCCCCTTTTCCAGCTCCCTCGCCGAATCTCCCGGCGCCCCTTCGCGCGCCGCCTGGAGGGCGAGGGCGCGGGGCCGAGGCGCGCAGCATGGAGTGGGGTTACCTGTTGGAAGTGACCTCGTTGCTGGCCGCCTTGGCGCTGTTGCAGCGCTCGAGCGGTGCGGCGGCTGCCTCCGCCAAGGAGCTGGCGTGCCAAGAGATTACCGTGCCGCTTTGCAAAGGCATCGGCTACAACTACACTTACATGCCCAACCAGTTCAACCACGACACGCAGGACGAGGCGGGCCTGGAGGTGCACCAGTTCTGGCCCCTGGTAGAGATCCAGTGTTCGCCGGACCTCAAGTTCTTCCTGTGTAGCATGTACACGCCCATCTGCCTGGAGGACTACAAGAAGCCCCTGCCTCCTTGCCGCTCGGTGTGCGAGCGCGCCAAGGCCGGCTGCGCACCCCTCATGCGCCAGTACGGCTTCGCCTGGCCCGACCGCATGCGCTGCGACCGGCTGCCTGAGCAGGGCAACCCCGACACGCTGTGCATGGACTACAACCGCACGGACCTCACCACCGCCGCACCCAGTCCGCCGCGCCGCCTGCCGCCGCCGCCTCCGGGTGAGCAGCCGCCCTCTGGCAGCGGCCACGGCCGCCCGCCGGGGGCCAGGTTCCCGTCCCGCGGCAGGGGCGGTGGCGGCGGGGACGCAGCGGCGCCCCCCACGCGTGGCGGCGGCGGCGGGAAGGCGCGGCCCCCTGGCGGCGGCTCAGCGCCCTGCGAACCGGGCTGCCAGTGCCGCGCGCCCATGGTGAGTGTATCCAGCGAGCGGCACCCGCTCTACAACCGGGTCAAGACCGGCCAGATCGCCAACTGCGCGCTGCCCTGCCACAACCCCTTCTTCAGCCAGGACGAACGCGCCTTCACCGTCTTCTGGATCGGCCTGTGGTCTGTCCTGTGCTTCGTGTCCACCTTCGCCACAGTCTCCACCTTCCTCATCGACATGGAGCGCTTCAAGTATCCCGAGCGGCCCATTATCTTCCTTTCGGCCTGCTATCTCTTCGTGTCAGTTGGCTACCTGGTACGCCTGGTGGCGGGGCACGAGAAGGTGGCGTGCAGCGGCGGCGCGCCAGGCGCGGGCGGCACGGCAGGAGCGGGTGGCGCGGCGGCGGCAGCGGCGGCGGGCGCGGGCGCGGCGGGCGCGGGAGCAGGTGGCCCGGGCGGGCGCGGCGAGTATGAGGAGCTGGGCGCTGTGGAGCAGCACGTGCGCTACGAGACCACCGGCCCGGCGCTGTGTACCGTGGTCTTCTTGCTAGTCTACTTCTTCGGTATGGCCAGCTCCATCTGGTGGGTGATCCTGTCACTCACGTGGTTCCTGGCGGCAGGCATGAAATGGGGCAACGAGGCCATCGCTGGCTATTCTCAGTACTTCCACCTGGCCGCGTGGCTCGTGCCCAGC
>PITA01012304.1:14243-63093 GCA_004023965.1 Spilogale gracilis
TGTTCCTGCTGGCCGGCTTCGTGTCGCTCTTCCGTATCCGCTCAGTTATCAAGCAGCAGGGAGGCCCCACTAAGACGCACAAACTGGAGAAGCTCATGATCCGCCTGGGTCTCTTCACCGTGCTCTACACCGTGCCCGCCGCCGTCGTGGTCGCCTGCCTCTTCTATGAGCAGCACAACCGTCCGCGCTGGGAGGCCACGCACAACTGCCCGTGCTTACGGGACCTGCAGCCAGACCAGGCACGCCGGCCCGACTACGCCGTCTTCATGCTCAAGTACTTCATGTGCCTCGTGGTGGGCATCACCTCGGGCGTGTGGGTCTGGTCCGGCAAGACGCTCGAGTCGTGGCGTGCCCTGTGCACCCGGTGCTGCTGGGCCAGCAAGGGCGCCACGGGGGGCGGGGGCGCGGGCGCCGCGGCCGCTGGGGGCGCCGGAGGACCTGGGGGTGGTGGGGGCGTGGGGTCCGGTGGGGGCGGGGGTCCAGGCGGTGGGGCGGGATCCCTCTACAGCGACGTCAGCACGGGCCTGACGTGGCGATCTGGCACGGCCAGCTCCGTGTCTTATCCAAAGCAGATGCCATTGTCCCAGGTTTGAGTGGAGGGGAGGGGGCACCCAGAAGGAATGGGGAGAGGGGGCGAGGAAACCAAGTGCAGCGAAGGGACACTCGAAGGGCTGAGGTTCCCACCCCTTCACGGTGTTGATTGCTATTAGCATGATAATGAACTCTTAATGGTATCCATTAGCTGGGACTTAAATGACTCGCGTAGTACAAAGTACCTGGCATTGAAGGCTCCCAGACCCAGCCCCCTTTCCTCCATTGATATGCGAGGAGCTCCTCCCGCTAGGCGTTAATCTCTGTTGGCACAGGAGGGTGGACTCTTGCTGCTTTTCAGAACGCCAGGTTTGGAGCCCTCGCTGGTTGCCATTTGCTGAGCTTGAAGCCAGATCTACAGATTTCACCTGAGGGGTCTATTTTTCTCCCTTTACCTTCCTATGTAAACTCTTGCTCCTAACATATCCTAGAGGAGGGATGACCGCGACCTAATGGAATTGCACGGTTTGGGTATTCTTAATGACCAGGCAAATGCCTTAAATAAACAAACAAGAAATGTCTTAATTATACACCCTAAGTAAATACGGGTTTCTTACATTAGAGGATGTATTTATATAATTATTTGTTAAATTGTAAAAATGTGTAAAATATGTACATATCCAAAGATATACAGTCTGTACATTTTTTGTAAAAAGTTTAGAGGCCACCCCTGTAAGAACAAATATAAGTATTCTATTTTGTCAATAAAAATGACTTTTGATAAATGATTTAAGCATCGCCCTTTCCCCCTGCCTCTTCTGAGCTGTTACCTTTAAAGTGCTTGCTAAAGACGAAAAATGGACATTTTCTGGTTTCTCATTCTGTACACTGACCTTAGGCATGGAGAAAATGACCTGTTAAACTCTAGTTCTTAAGTTGTTAGCAAAGTAAATATCATTGTTGAACTGAAATCAAAATTGAGTTTTTGCACCTTCCCAAAAGATGAAGCTCTTCACGGTAGCCCTTCTCTCATCCATGGATAACAACACTCACCTTAGTCTATGTAAATGGAACTTTTGCAAGGCAACTATTGCACTCAGGCTTTGTTATTTATCTTGTACAATTTCACTAAAAGCTTCAAAACTCCACATTTATTTCTTGGTGTCCCTGATTTTGAAAGCACCTGGGTTTTCAGGGACTGAACACAGTGCTGAAGTGTAGAGGTTTAATGTTTTAAGCCATAGATCACACTTTACAGTATAAGTCACTTGACTATCTGGTAGTGGAGCAGGCAGTCTTTAATGGATTAGACTAACGGGTTAACATCTTAATAACCTTCCAGGCTTGTGTATATCAAATGTGCTTCTTTTCCTAGAGAAAAAGCTATTGTTCCTCTGTCAAGACTAAGCTAATTTATTTGAGCAGAAGGCTGTTGAATTAGCAGAAGAATGCTTTGGCAATTGTTGAACTTTTTACCTGTCTGCCCAGTGGCCCAGCACATCATTCCTTTAAGAGGAGCTAAATGAATAGGGTTAATCTGTAGGGAACTTAGTCTTTTGAGTTTGAAAAACTTTGATCTTTTCTCCTCTCCAAATGTGCTGTATAGTCTGAAGTTTCTTTCCCTGCTGCCCGGCTCCTCTTGGTGCAGACCAATTGGCCACCGCGGAGCCTTAAAGTTCTTCCATTAAAGGGATGTGGGACTTTTACTTTAAAAAGGAGAGAGAGCGAGGGAGAGGAAGACTTGTAACAGTTAGTGAAGACCAGAGGCACAAGTGCGCTCAGCCTTTTAAACAGCTTTTCCCGGCATTGTTAGCCAGCCTGCAGGCAGCTAGGCATGGGTTGAAGCATTATAGAAAAGGGCTCTGAATGCCCTACAGGTGGTCTGTGCACATAATCCCCCAATTTAAAGCGTTTTCCTTTGCTGGACAATTGCATTACAAAACTCCCTTCTTTTTCGCCCCTAATTGAACCAATGAACTATTATAAACTACAAGTTTTTCTTAAAAAAAAAAAAAGAAAGAAAGAGAGAAAGAGGGGGAACCCTCTGCCTAAATTCTATTGACTAAATTCTGGCAAGTTTTCTGAACTGAATCTTTTAAAACACCGGAAGTTAAGGCTTCTTCAGACATTTCACTTTTTCAGATATTTTTATGCCCTATGCTTGTTATTTTCTGACAGATTAGCAATAATTTAAAAGTAATTGGTAAGGTTGTATGTTCATACTGAAAAGATAGCCCCAGGTCCCCTATTAACCTGTCAATCAAGATAAGAAATGGGCAACTATGCTGCTAATGATGGGGGGCATCAAACATTGCAGGGTGGGAGAGGACAAAATCTCTGCATCCTGCTAAAAATGTTCTCTTTACTTGTCTTAATAGAAATATTTATTGGTTGAATTTTTTTTT
This sequence comes from Spilogale gracilis, assembly GCA_004023965.1. Lineage (NCBI taxonomy): Eukaryota > Metazoa > Chordata > Mammalia > Carnivora > Mephitidae > Spilogale > Spilogale gracilis. The sequence continues at coordinate 17,180 of PITA01012304.1, forward strand.
TAATTAATAGGATGGAAACTACTTGCTTGGCAGATCTTTCTCGTGTGAGAGCCTTTTAAGAAGTTTCTTGGTAGAAACATTTTGCAAATCCTTTCCAGAGTCATTCTTGGTGTTAATTGGATTTTTTAAATTAGATATGCAGTAAGAACACCTACGTTAGCTAATCATGCTGATTATATTTCTTAAAGTCAGAGGCACTGTAAAATCTTCACCTCCCAGAAGTTTTATTTATTAAAGAATTACTGTCTTATGACTTAGGTACCAGTAAGTGGCCTGCATCTAAGCCATGACACTCATGAAACGTGGTGTACATAAACCAGCTATGAACTTGACATTTTCAGTTATAAAGTGTAAGTGTGAGGGCTTAGTCTTTACTACATATGTGGAATAGGGAGAGAGTTAAAAGCCACTACTTAGCAAATTGGTTTTCTAATGTAGCAGTATTCTCATTATTGACATATTTTCAACTATGTGACATGGTGGGAAATGTCCAACTTTGAAGCTTTTTTTCCTTTATTAATCTTAAAACATATTTGATAGCTTTACAAGATGGCTATAAATGTGTTCAATATAAACAGGCTTATTAAGCAAAAAGTCCCTACTATTCTAAGGGCATCCAGTAAGAAGCCCTGCCACCTGTAATCACTAAAAACTGATTTTAGAGACTGATACTAGAACACAAATGTTCTTTGCCTTTAAAACTAAAACTTGAGCTGCAAATTTGCCAATATTCAAATGGTAATAGACACAAAATTGATTGGGGGGGGGTGGAAAGATGGAGGAAGAGTCTCAATTAGGCAATTTGCATTAGAAAAATGAACAGGTCCCTCGTCTGAATACTCCCCTTTGTGCTCTATAGGTGTGTTCTTAATTCACTATACGGAACAAGTGTTAGTTTTTTTTTAATTTTGTCAAACATGGGAGGTAGGGGACTGGGGAGGGGATATGGTTACTGTGTGGCTAAAAGATCGATATGAATAAAGTCTAATATGGTTAAATCCATTAGTAAAGCCAAAGCTCATTACAATTACTTGTGGGAAAAGCAATGTGAAACACTTTCTTTTTGCTTTATAATAAATGCAATTTGAAAGTACCATAAAACACAAAGGGGGGGGAGTGTAAGAAAGTTTAAGGAGCAAACAATATCACCATTACAGTTCCTGAGCAGACATTGATACTGTTGCAGGTTTCTGGAATACTTGAAAGTTGGGGGGGATGGAAATCAGATTGTCTCAGCAAAACAAAATTATATAAAGAGACTCAAGTAGTTGCAGAGTACAGGATGCAACTGAAAGTATAGGGGCAACATTGTTAAGATTTGCCAAACAAATCTCGTGTAGCCATATGCTTTTCCCGTGTGAGGCCATACTGCCACCTTGTGGTACCTAAAGTTCCAGAACTGGGGGGAGGGGCAGGTTCCTTCCTTTATTCCTTCATTCAGAAATACTGAGCCCCCACACTGCTGGCCCTGTCTCCCAAATAGAACCCACCTAGAGGGCCTGCAAGCATTTTGTATTCAGAATTTTGAATTCTTTGGTATCCCAAAACTGCATCAGTTTAAAGCCCCATAAGATCTTATTGAATTAAATCCATAGTATAAAGATTATGCTAAAAATATAGTTAAGCTATATTAAAATCAAAAGTTCTAACTTTTTAAAATTATCTTTTGAGTAACTTTTATTTAAAAAATAGGCTATTCATCAAAGATCCACCGCCTAACAGGAGAGGATCCAAAACTTAGTGTGAGAAAGGATGAGTCATGAAGAATATTTTGAGGTGGCATGTAGCTGGCTTATTTATTTAAAAAGTACTACTTTCCAATTTCCCACATAGAAGTTGATCTGCTGAGTTCAATGGACAGCCTTCAGTGCTGTACATAAAAATGTTACTGGTTTGGGTGGGATGTAGGCTGTCCCTGTTATCTAGCCAGGTGTTTGTGGAAACACACCCAGAAATAGAAACTGTGCTGGGAATCAAGGTCAGCCAAAGGGAGGAAGGGGGAAGCATCTGACCTGGAATGTCTGAGCTCTGAGGGAGGAAGATTTCCATACACAGCAGTGTGGGAAGACCAGGTCTTTAATGTGGGTGGGGGGCTGGGAAGTGCATTAGAGAAGAGGCAGCCTTACAAGGCCCACATCTGAAGGCTCCTTGTTCTGAGAATCAGAATGGTTGATAGGGACAGGAGAGAAGGAGGCGGCACTGGTCAAGGAGATACAGAATAAAGATCTTGGAAGTCACCTACCAAGATCATGGAATTCTTAAAGACAGATCCCAGGATCATGGAGAACCTTGCTACTCCGTCGACAAGTAGCAAGAGCAAGATCTAGGAGTATGATGGAAATGTGGAATCTCAGGTCTTGCTTACTGAGTCTGAAGCTGTACTGTGACCAGATTCCTAAAACCAGAAGCCCAAAGAGGTCTGGACTTGCCAAAGGTCATGCAATCAAGAGCAGACCAGGACCTAGAAGCCGCTGATTGTACTTGCCACTCCAGTTTCTATCGGCCTTTCCCAGCTGCCCTGCTGTCTCTAAATCCCTAAGACCATCACTATGTGCATGCATCCCTGAATATCAGCTTACCAGGGCTGTGTTTACCGAGTTACACAGTCAGAGCAATATACAGATTTCTCCAAGGTGTGGTGCTGACCTACACAGAAGACCGTACAAACAGAGTCTGAGACCCTGCCAGGACAGCTTTGAAAAGGTTTGCCTCTCTGGTCCCTGGCTGACTTGGGCCAGCTCACCTACTCTGTGCTGCTGGTGTTCACAGTAATGCAATCATTGGCATAGTTAACATTTTCCTAGCTGATAAAAAAGGCCCGAGGACAGAGTCTGTCTGCTAGCGTAGTGAGGAGCAACAGGGACCTGGAGAAAGGAGAAGAGTCTGTTGCTGATAAGAGTTCACACTAGGGAGAGGAGCCAGAAGTGGAAAATGCTTGTCCTGCTCAGCACAGGCTCTGGGGGCCTTCAGGGAGAGCCCAGCAGGGCCACAGAAGGAAGGCAGACAGCAGAGCCACTGGCAGTGAAGGGAATGGAAGGGAGCAGGATCCAGAGCTCGGGGCCTATGGAATGCAAGCAGAAATCTCTGGAGTGAAAGAACAAATCAAAAAGGAGATTAGTTCAGCTGATTTAAACCACAGGCCCCAGGAGATGACCTAAGAGGCTGGCTGGTACCTGAAAAAGGCAGGAGAAGGATGGAAGCAAAGGAAGCCTCCTGCCAGGGCAAGAGCAAAGTTAGGATAAATGTCAACTCTATGACCAAGTTGTAATGGCTTTCCAAGCCTTGGCAGAGAACCATTATTCACGGAAGACAAAGGTACCTATTTAGCTCGCCTTAACACTCAGGTGAGCCACACACTAATTTAAACTAAACATTCAATCTCCCACGCTGGTCCTCTCACAAACCTGTTTCTAATTAAGCAACATGCAGGCAGTAGTTCCCACCCCTGCCTATACATTACGAGCACTCAGGGTGCTTCTTAGAAATACCAGTGCTGTGGCACCATCCCAGACAAACTGAATCAGAATTTGTGGGGATAGAACCTGGGAAGTCAAAGTGTCTAAAACCATCCTAGCTGATTGTCATGTGCAGCCAGAGTTGAAAACCAGAGAAGGTAACTAAAGCTGGTGTTTCTTCTTTTTTTCTTAAGAGGAAAATGTGTTTTTAATATTTAACTCATAAATATTATAAGTTTTATTATGTTTATTATAAGCATGTTAGGACAACATGTAACAGAGATCTCTTCATATTTTGACAGTGTGTGTAAGCTTATTAAATATAATTTTGAACTACAAGTAGGTTCAATATGGCAATATTAGGAAAATAATACAAAGTTTTTGTTACATTTGAAAGAATACTTACAGATACATTGATGAAGGTAATAGATGCCAGCTTAGAGATTGAAATGGCTTACCTGAATAGAAACGTGTTTGATATATGAACATGTGAACATGTGTCTCTAAGTTAGTTATAAAAATGTCTTTTTTTTAAATTGTGTTATGTTAGTCACCATACAGTACATCATTAGTTTTTGATGTAGTATTCCAAGATTCATTGTTTACTTATAACACCCAGTACTCCATATGATGCATGCCCTCCTTAATACCCATCACCAGGCTTACCCATCCCCCCACGCCCCTCCCCTCTAAAACCCTCAGTTTATTTCTCAGAGTAGTCCACAGTCTTTCATGGTTCATCTTCCCTTCTGATTTTCCCCCTCCTTCACTTTTCCTTTCCTTCTCCTAATGTCCTCCATGTTATTCCTTATGTTCCACAAGTCAGTGAAACTATATGATACTTGGCTTTCTCTAAAACTGGTGTTTCTCTAAAACTGGTGTTCCGATCTAAGATGAAACAAAATAGAAATAGAAATTAACTAAGCAAATTAGCTATTGTCATCCAAATTCACTAGTTTAAATAGAGGTGAGTTTTGTTTTGTTTTTTTTCTTTTTAATCGCCTTGAGTAAGTAAATATTTGGAAGAGGACAGGAGTGCCCTCATCTGGTCCAAAGGGAGAACTCCATGCTTTGTTGTTGGGAACTGAATGAAGATCTTAACCACACAGAACAGTTTTGGATAACCCCTCGCTTTTTCTTTCACTTGTAAAGAAATAACAAAGAATTGTTTACACAGTGATGATTCTATTAAGCTAGAAATCAAACCCAAACTGTGATCCTAAAAGGAGCCAACGATGTTGACGTATTAATTAGGAAAGATTTTTAAAATGTTTTCTTTTTCTTCAGTAAATGTTTATTCAGTGAAACCAAATTAGCTAAAAAAGAAAGCTCATCTTTTAGTGACCTGACAAGGATATGACTTTACAAAACCACGTGGTCTGTCATATTATAGTCCAGGCAGCAGGTTAGCTGAAATCCTAAATATGTGTTAATACGTGTTTATATCTTTAAAGGGAACCTTATACTATCTTACCTGCTGATGGAACTTTGCTCAAGTTTTAGAATTTCAGGATAATGTTTACTGAGTGCAGACATTTACTCTTTGTCTAGATGCCCCGAAAGACGTGACAAGTCCTAAACCAAAGACTCAGAAAATGAGATTTATTTCCACAAGTAAACTCTGAGGTTTTCCTGGGTCTATGTTATAAATATGATTTCAGATACTGACTGTTAAACCTCATGCAATTTCTGTAAGAAAAAGTCTAAGCAGTGGGTCATAGGTCATGAAAGGGATACAAATTTGCATAATACCATAAAAGGGCAACTTGTAGCTACACTTAGTGGGAACCAAAACAAAAGCTAATAACTCAATTTAATGTTCTGGAAAGGATCTCATAATGAACGTTATTTTTACCTGATTAACTTACAGCATCTCCAGTAAGACACAGAAAGGCAATAAAATGGAGATGTTAAGAACATAGACTCTGAGGGGCACCTGGGTGGCTCAGTTGTTAAACATCTGCCTTTGGCTCAGGTCATGATCCCAGTGTTCTGGGATGGAGCCCCGCTTCAGGCTCCCTGCTCAGCAGGAAACCTGCTTCTCCCTCCCCTACTTCCCCTGCTTCTGTTTCCTCTCTGTGTCTCTCTCTGTCAAACAAATAAACAAAATCTTAAAAAAAAAAAAAAAAAAAAAGAACATAAACTCTGAACCCCATTGCCTGGCTCCATTTATGTGTGATCTTCAGCAAATTACTTGTCCTCTACCTGCCACAGTCTCTTCTGTGAAATGGTACAAAAAATAGTGCCACTTCACTGGGTTGTTAAGAGAATTAAATCTTAATACAGATAAAAAGCCTGGAACAGTAAAAGCAAGGCACCACCATTAAAAATCCAGTTTTTATTGTAGCAATGTTTCCATGTATATTTTGTATCTTGATAATTTTTTATTGTGGTAAAAAACACATAGTATAAACTTTACCATCATAACCAGTTTTTACGCATACATATTTGCAACGTTAAGTATATTCACATTGTTGTGAAACATATATCCAGAACTTTCTCATGTTATAAACTTAAAACTCTACAGATTAAACAACTCCCCTTTTCCCCCCTCTCCTAAGTCCCACAACCCTCATTCTTTCTGTTTCTATGAATTTGACTATTTTAGGTACATTGTATAACTTGGACTCATACAATATTTATCTTTCCATGACAGATTTATTTTACTTAGCATAATGTCCTCAAAGTTCAACCAAGTTGTGACCTGTGACAGTATTTTCTCCTTTTTTTTAAAGCTGAACAATAACCCAGGGGATGTATATACCACATCTTCGATGGGACACTCAGGAAGCTGCCATCTCTTGATTATTGTGAATAATGCTCCTGAGAACATGGGTGTGCACTTATCTCTCTGACATCTTATTTACAATGATTTTGAATATATGCCCAGAAGTGGAATTGCTGGATCATAAGGTAACTTTAATTTTAATATGTTAAGGAATTGCCATACTGCTTTCTATAGCAGGTGCACCAATATATAACCTCACCAATAGGGCACAATGATTCCAGTGTGTCCACATTCTTGCCAGTACTTGTTATTTTCTCTTTTTAAAAATTTTATTTTAATTCCAATGTGGTTAACATACAATGTTATACATTTCAGATGTAGAATATAGTGCTTCAACAATTCCATGTATTGCTTGGTGCTCACTATGAGAAGTGTCCTCTTAATCCCCTTCATCTACTTCACTGTCTCCCCACTAACCTCCCCTGTGGCAACATCAGATTGTTTTCTGTAGTTGAGAATCTATTTTTGGTTTCTCTCTTTTTATTTTCATTTGTTCACTTGTTTTGTTTCCTAAATTCTACATATGAGTGAAATCATATGATATTTATCTTTCTCTGACTGACTTATTTTGCTTAACATTATACCATCTGTGTTAATGCAAATGGCAAGATTTCGTTGTTCTTTATGGCAAAATAATATTCCATTATATATATCACATCTTCTTTATCCATTTGCAATATCATAGCTTGGCTATTACAAATAATGCTGTAATAAACATAGAAGTGCATCTATCCCTTAACTATGTGTTTTCATAGTCAAATACCCAGTAGGGCTATTACTAGATCACATTGTAATTCTATTTTTTAATCTTTTGAGGAACCTCCCAACTCTCTTCCCCAGTGGCTACTCCAGTTTGCATTCCCACCAAGGGTGCATAAGAGTACCTTTTTTCCACATTCTCTCCAACACTTGTTGTTTTGCATGTTTTCAATTTTAACATTCTGACAGATACGAGGTGATATTTTATTATGGTTTAGATTTGTAGTTCCCTGATTATGAGTGATGTTGAGCAGCTTTTCATGTGTCTGTTGGCCATCTGTATATCTTCTTTGGAGAAATGTCTGTTCATATCTTCTGCCCATTTTTTAAGTCGGATTTTGGGGGGTTTAATGTTGAGTTGTATAAGTTCTTTATATAGTTTGGATACTAAACCTGTATTGGATATGTCTTACAAATATCTTCTCCCATACAATAAGTTATCTTTTAGTTTTGTTGGTTGTTTCCTTTGCTGCACAGATTTTATTTTTCTGTAGTTCCAAGAGTTTATTTTTGCCTTTATTTCCCTTTCCTCAGAAGACATACCTAGAAACATGTTGCTACAGTTGTTGTCAAAGAAATTACTGCCTGTGATCTCTTCTAGACTTTTCATGATTTCAGAGCTCACATTTAGGTCTTTATCCACTTATCCATTATCCATTCATTGGTATGATTTGAGGAAGTGCTCCAGTTTCATTCTTTTGCATGTAGCTATCCAGGTTTCCCACAACCATTTGTTGAAGAGACTGATTTTATCGTGCTGCATATTCTTACCTCCTTGTCGAAAATTAATTGACCATAAAATCTTGGGTGTATTTCTGGGTTTTCTATTCTGTTCCATTGATCTGTGTGTCTATTTTAGTCCCATACTATTTCAATTACCACAGATTTATAATATAACTTGGAGTCCATAATTGTGATGCCTCCAACTTTTCTGTTTTAAGATTGCTTTGGCTATTTGAGCTCTTTTGTAGTTCCATACAAATTTTAGGATTGTTTGTTCTAGTTCTGTGAAAAATGTTGTTGGTATTTTGATAGGTATTGTATTAAATCTATAGAGTGCTTAGGGTAGTATAAACATTTTACAAAATCTGTTCTTATCCATGAGAATGAAGGGTCTTTCCATTTGTTCGTCTTATCTTTAATTTCTTTAATCAATATTTTATAGTTTTCAGAGTTCAGGTCTTTACATCTCCTTAGTTAAGTTTATTCCTAGGTTTTGGGGGGGTTTTTTGGTGTTATTGTAAATGGAATTGTTTTCTTAATTTCTCTTTCTGCTGCTTCATTGCTAGTGTATAAAATATAATAGATTTCTGTACATTGATTTTGTATCCTATGACCTTACAGAATTCATTTGTCAGTTCTAGTAGTTTATTTTGGTGGAGTCTTTAGGGTTTTCTATACATACCATCATGTCATCTGCAAATGACATGTGCAGTTTTATTGTCAGTTACAGTTTTACTTCTTCCTTTCTGAGTTGGGTGCATTTTATTCCTTTTTCTTGTCTGATTGCTGTAGCTAGGATTTCTTGTACTTTGTTGAATAAAAGTAATGAAAGTGGACATCCCTGTCTTATTCCTGACCTTAGGGGGAAGCTCTCAGTTTTTCACCATGAGTATGATGTTCACTGTGGGTTTTTCCTAGATGGCCTTTATTATATTGGTATATGCCCTTTAAACCAACTTTGTAGAGGGTTTTTATCATGAATGGATGCTGTACTTTGTCAAATGCTATCATATAGCTTTTATCCTTCTCTTATTGATGTAATGTATCATATTGATTGATTTGCAAATATTAAACCACCCTTGCAACCCATGATCACAGTTGATCATGATGAGTGATTTTTTAAAATGTATTGTTGGATTTGGTTTGTTAATATTTTGTTAAGGATGTTTGCATCTGTTTTCAACAGAGATATTGTTAGCTTATAGTTCTCTTTTTTGTGGGTATTGTCTTTATCTAAAGATTTTGGTAATAAGGGTAATGTTGGTCTCATAAAATGAATCTGGAAGTTTCTATGCATTAGGAATGTCAGTATGTCTCTTGCTTTTGAAAGTAGTGGTCTTATGAAGAAGAGGTCCCTTAGTGTCCTGTAATATAGAGGGGATCCACTGCTGCTACCACAGGACTGAAGTCCCCAAAGTGGGTGGGTGAGAAGATGTGGTGTTGGCAGAGTTTACACTAGTCTTTCTGGGGAGGGGGTTCACAGTGCAGGGAATGAAGCAAGTCTTGTGCAGAGAGCAGTTCCCTGAAAGCTGGAGGAGTGGGGCTAGGTGTAAGCAAGTTACATAGTAAATGTCTAGGCTGCACTTGTTCTTGCAAGTGGATGACTTGTATTTATGCTGAAGAATGGCACCTGCCAGCTTCTTTGTTCCTGGAGGGATCTCCTAGTGATCTCTGTCCCTCTAGGAAATGCTCTGAGATTAGTAAGTAACTCTCTCTCCTACATTCCCCAGGCATTTTTCAAGCTGCTGCTTTCATGCTATACCTCTGTGGGCTATTTGACCCACTATTTCTTAAAGGGCTGGGACTCAGCTTCCTATTACCCTCCCATCTCTCCCACAGCTGAGTCCACTGATTTTTTAAATTCCAGACTTTAAGTTCCACTGGTTGTAAGAACTCACAAAATTTGTAGTTTTCAAAGTCAAATGTTATGGGGAATCTCCTTACCCATGTGGGCTCCCTAGTGTGGTAGTCTGTTTCTCTCCCTTCTCTGTGCCCTCAAGTCCCTCCCTCCCATGAACAGTCCTGCAAGGCCATTTAGCTTCCCACTGAGTCTCTGCCCTTCCTCCCCTCTTTGATGTGACCTCTTCCCTACAATTAGTTGTGGAGTTTGTTGTGTCATTCTTTGGGTTGTTTTCTAGGTTATTTATACTGATGTTTATCTAGCTGTATCCATGGGATTAAGTGCTCCTCCACTCCATCATCTTCACAGCAATCCCATTACTTGTTATCTTCTGGCTTTTGGGTAGTAGCTATCCTAATGGGTATGAGGTGATATCTCATTATGATTTTGATTAGTGTTTCTCTGATGATTGGTGATATCAAGCATCTTTTCATATACTTTTTGGCCTTTGTGTATCATCTTTGGAGAAATGTCTATTCAAGTCCTTTACCCATTTTTTAATCAGGTTAGATGATTTTTGTTGTTGTTGAGTTGTAAGAGCTGTTAATATATTCTCGATATTAGCACCTCACCAGATATATGATTTGTTAATGTTTTCTCCTTTTCCATACATTGCCTTCTCATTCTGTTGATTGTGTCCTCTCATGTATACAACTTTTTAATTTCGACGTAGTCCCATTTACTTATATTTACTTTTGTTGTGTATTCTTTTGGTGTCATCTCCAAGAAATCATCAAAAAAATCCAATGTCATGAAGCTTTTTTCCTGTTTTCTTCTCCATGAGCATTTTTAAAGCAAAATGGACAAGCTGGCAGTGGCAATAAATAAAGCAAACAGATCATTTTAAAAGACATAGACAGCAAAAAGCTTGCATGGCAATGGATTTGGGAGAAAGATGTTAGTGTGTTTGGGGCCTTTTCTAATAACACTCCTTACTTTATATGGGACCTGCCTATAGAGGAAAAAATTCAGTATTGATCCTTTTCAGAGTCCTGGCCAAGCCTAACGTTCTATTGTGAAAATAGCTCTCTGTTGGAAAATAAATCCCAGGGCATCATCCAGGCTTGGAAGTTGACTGTATTCCCAACCCAGGGACAGAAATCTACACCACCTCTAAAGCCAATTTTAAAGATGATGTTATCTCATTTCCTGACTAATAAATACTAACTCATGCAAATAATTTTTCTCCTAAAAACTATAATTATCTTAAAATATGTCTACTCTTAATAAGCATAAAATATTTATTTATGCCTTAAAAATAAATTTTGATCAAATTTGGTTATCAAAATTCTATTTTTAGAAATAATAAAAGAATATTATTTTAAAAAAAATGGAAGTCAATATTATAAAGCAGTTTGTTAGAACCAAACAATAGGTCTCATTTCATAGCATCATGCCATTTCTGACCTAGAAGGAAGCTGTGAGCCCATCTAGGTCAGTGTTTTTGATTCTTGTTGTGAAATAGAATCTGTTTATAAAATGCTGGTGCCTGGACCCTAGCCCTCCTTCAGAAGTTCTGATTCAGTAGGTTTAAGAACCACTCAGCTTGTACAACCTCATATCTGTACTTGGAAATGAAGGCATAAGGCAGGTGACCTGTGCCCTTCCCTGAGCACGTTCTGTTCCAGTTCTCACTGTTTTACCGACACTGCCTGCACACACACACACCATGCTTTTGAATGTGTTACCAACTGCCTGGAAGTCCCTTCTCTATTAGCAAACTGCTGGTTAGGGGTCTTTTGTTTTTAAATACCCAGGCAAATTTTTAACTTCCCTCTGAAGTCTTCCTTGACCGCCTCACACTGAGTTATTATTCCTCCCTTCTCAGTTCATTACTCTCAATTGTATTCTCAATTCATCCTCAGTATAACCCTTGCCACACCATATTGTATTTGTTCATCTTTCTCTCTCCCCCATTGGACTGTGTGCTATTTGAGAGCCAAGCACCATCTTATTTACGTTATAGTAGGCTCTCAAAATTTGTTGTACAGGGGACGCCTGGGTGGCTCAGTTGGTTGAGCCACTGCCTTCGGCTCAGGTCATGATCCCGGAGACCCGGGATCGAGTCCCATATCGGGCTCCCTGCTCGGCAGGAGGCCTGCTTCTCCCTCTCTCACTCCCCCTGCTTGTGTTCCCTCTCTGGATGTGTTTCTCTCTGTCAAATAAATAAAATCTTTATTTAAAAAAAAAAAAAGAGGTGACCTTTCTTATAAAAAAAAAAATTTGTTGTACAGAACATTACTTCCTTAAAACATTGTGTTGATGGCTAGAAGAGATGCAAAGATATTTTGAAGACATGCTCTTCTTTCGAAGGACTTTAAGAACTAATGGGTGACCCAGAAACTGGTCCAGTGTCAAAGGGATTAACAGACATGGAATTGTCTCAGATCTGTGATGGTGCCAAATGACAATTTCCCAGTGGTGCAATGGGCAGTTGACCTATTCTAGTAACAAATATCTAATAATGCAAATTCAACTTTTTTGAGAACTCTAAGGCAGAAGAGGCAAATGTAATGAGAATGTTCCCACTGATAACAACTTCAGGAACTTTTAGTGTCACCTTGGGATGGTAGGGTCAGAGAAAACTAACCCATCTGACCTGGGCTTTGTTTGAGCAAAGTTTACAAATCATGTAGTATGTTTCTCCCAGAAGCAGTGATGGATTTGCTTTGAGCTTCCTGTATTCTTCTGCTAAGAGACTTGATCTTTTGAGATCAAATATCAACAATAGTAAGTAATTGGGTATATTCACTTTTTATTGCCACTCTAACAAATTATCACAAACTTCATGGCTTAAAATAACACATGTATTATCTTGTCATTCTGGAGGCCAGAAGTCCAAAATGGGTCTTACTGGGCTAAAATCATGCCGTTAATAGAGCTATATTACTTCTGGAGGCTCTAGGGAAAAATCTGTTTCCTTGTCTTTTCCAGCTTCTAAAAGCCACCTGCCTTCCTTGGTTCATGACCCCTTCCAGCAATTGCATCACTCCAACCTCTGCTTCTTCTTCTTCTTCTTTTTTTTTTTTTTTAAGATTTTTATGTATTCATTTTAGAGAGAGCAAGAGTGAGAGAAAGAGTGCACACAAGCAGGGGGAGAGGCAAAAGGAAAGGGAGAGGCAGACTTTCCACTGAGCATGGAGCCCAACACAAGGCCTTGTCCCAGGATGCTAGGATAATGAGCTAAGCTGCAGGCAGACACTTAACCAACTGAGCCACCCAGGCACCCCTCCAACCTCTGCTCCTGATGTCTCCTTCTCTGACTCATCTGCCTCCCTGTTTTACTTATAAGGATCTTTGGATTACATTGAGCTGACTCAGATAAACCAGAATAAGAGATATTCCATCTCAAGATCATAATTTGATCATATTTACAAAGTCCCTTTGCCACAAAAGACAACATATATACTGATTTTAAGGATTAGAGCATGGATACTTTTTCAGGACCATTATTCTGCCTACCATACTGGGATTAGAAGTACATTAGCTAAAGATACTCTGCCTGTGAAAATGAAGATATGGGTGTGCCCTGATTTATAAAAATACCCTCCTAGAATACAGTGGTTTGCACTTTATTTGAATCAGAGCATTTAGGATATTGGTACAAAGAGATACTAGTTATTATGTTCATCCACCCATTTATTCATCTAAATATCCATCTCTCCATTTACCCATTGTTCCATGCATTCTTTACCCATTTATGCTACTTAATTTCTGTGTCAACCCAAATAAGTTAGGCTTTGTTACAATAACAATTCCAAAATCTTAAAGGCTTGCACAACAAAAAATAATGTATCACTTACATATGTCCATCATGTGTCAGCAAAGGGCTTCTATTCAGCCTAGGTGCTCAGAGATCCAGGCTGGTGAAATCTTTAACTTGCCATGTGCTTCTATTATCCTAGCATAGGTTGGGAAGGAATATATTAACTGATTCTTACTTTCTGCCTGGAAATAACATGTGTCATTACCCATAGCAAGTCATATGGCTATCTGGTACCCCAAAGGGTGCAGGAAGTAATCGTATCATGTGCCCAGAAAGAGAAAAACTGGAAATATTTATCGAATGCCAGTAATGACTGCCAAAGCTCCCCACACTAATATATTCATAGATTTCTCTTCACCATATTTAAGTCTGTCTTCAACTCAAAGTAGTGAAGTAAAATGCAAAAAAAAAAAAAAGACTAAGATCAGAATTTCCATGTTCTTCATTAGATTTTCATTAACTTATCATCTTGTTAATTTTTTCATTAACTTATCATCTTGTTAATTTTTTCATTAACTTATCATCTTGTTAATTTTTTCATTAACTTATCATCTTGTTAATTTTTCTGGACTTGATTTCCCTTATCCATGAATGAGAATAATAATTATGGCTCTTGCCACTCTTTTTTTTCTCTTTTTTCTTTCTTGAGGTATAATTAACATAGTGTTATTCACCTTCTCACCTAATTCCAAGAAATGAATGACATGATCAAGACAAAAATCATATATTTTAAATCTCTACTTATAAAAACATAGAAGGAAATTCAAGATATACTCCTCAATGAGATATTTGTGACTTCCAGTGTGTTATAATGGTTAAGTATCAACATTTTTCCCACTCAAAAGAATATCTTTTATTTTTAAAATGTATGCTGTTCTAAAAATTCATTCAATCAGCACATAGTTTTTGAGAACTGAGAATTACACTGTCTCCACTAACGGCTATGATATGGGAGGAGAAGTTTTTGCACCATATTTAGTTGTAAACACTTTCTTCATGTGAAACTAACTGACCATGGAGAAAATGAACTTACAGTAAAGTTAAAAGGCAAGAAGAATAAAAAAGCAAGAGGAAATTTTATGAAAAGAAAAGTTCAGATGAAGCAAAAGAAAGAAAACATTTAAATCAAAGTTGCAACAAAATGCTGCAGTCATAGCAATATTATATCTAAGCACAGTTTCCATGTTTTAGACTTGTGATTCCATACACTGGAAAACTTTACACTTCATATTTTTTATTCTGGAAAGTTGGATTTCATATGAAGGAAATGACTAAGTCCAAAATACTCTAGGTTTAAAATTACTCACATACTCTTAAGATTAACAGAACCTAACACTGTATTATGATTTGTATATTTGCACTTCAAAATTCTCAAAGGATTTAGCAGTCTGAGACCAAAGACTGAATTTTTCCAAATCACACAGAAGCTTTTAAATCCAAGTTTAGTGTAATTAAAGGATGAATGTGGTAAATTCCATGAGTTTCCAACACAATCCTATTGCCCAACTCAAGAAGGATTAGTACAAGACTAACACAGATGTTTCCAAGTTCAATAAAGTAAGGGTGGGTGTGATGTGAGTTGAAACTCTTTTCTAGGCTCTGAAGTTACTGATTTAGTTTTATTGTAAGCTATTCATTAACTTGTGTGAGAAGTATCAAGTTAACAACAAAAGGTGTTAATTCCATTTGGATTATCAGCAGTGTAATTTCCCTAGCATAATCAAGACTTTACTGAAACAATTTGGATGCCATTCTACCCCCTATTTTATGTGATGCTCCATACCTATATTTTGCCTCTAAATCTCCCATAATATTCCCCCATTGGACCAGAACCCATCTGGAGGCACCCTGCTAGTCTTGGGGCAAGAACCAATTAATTTGAGAAGTAGGTGAGTTGTATCTTTAGGGTTCCTTGAGCTCTTGTTCTGCATCCTCCTCTTTGATGACTTCCATATTTCATTCTCAGGTACCAAGTTCTATCCTGCGTTCTCTTATTTACAATGAAATTTCTTATTAGTCTTTTCACTAACCAAACCAAATAAAACTCCAAGGAGAGAAATACAGAAAACGCACACGGTCCATACCAGAATTTCTGTGAGACATAAAAAAAATATAGAAAGTATGCTTTCTGGGGCGCCTGGGTGGCTCAGTTGGTTGGGCGACTGCCTTCAGCTCAGGTCATGATCCTGGAGACGCGGGATCGAGCCCCACATCGGACTCCCTGCTTGGCAGGAGGCCTGCTTCTCCCTCTCTCACTCCCCCTGCTTGTGTTCCCTCTCTGGCTGTGTTTCTCTCTGTCAAATAAATAAAAATCTTAAAAAAAAAAATTAAAAAAAAAAGAAAGTATACTTTCTGACTCAATATTACCTAAATGAGAAATATATCCAGGGTTACTGATAAGTTCCATTGGGGAGTTCTACCTGGGCAGAGTTTTCTTTTTCTTTTCTTTTTTAAAGATTTTATTTATTTGACAGAGAGAAACACAGCTAGAGAGGGAACACAAGCATTGGGCTGCCTGCTCGGCAGGAAGCCTGCTTCTCCCTCTCTCACTCCCCCTACTTGTGTTCCCTCTCTCGCTCTGTTTCTCTCTGTCAAATTAATAAAATCATTAACAAAAAAGACATTTGGATTTTAAAAAGTATCCAAGCTTGAATATTTAGCTAAAGTGTTGAGTCTTTGATGGGTAATTTCAAAAATCAGCTATAGGTGGGCCCCACTCAAGTAGAAAAAAAATTATAAAAGTTATAGGAATAACATTTTACACCTCTGTCTTAAAGACTGCTTGGATTTGCTTTATAAAAAATGATTTTTAAAAGTTTTATACAAGTTTTGAAATTTAAGTTGTAGAAAAAGACATGGTTGAAGTTACTTATACCGCATGCAGAAGATTATATGCATGTTGGGTATCTGACCAAAAAAAAAAGTACAAATGAACTTCTACATAACCAACTGGAGAGAGATACATAGAATGGGTTAATCAAGCAGCTGAGAAATCCTCTTTTGATTAAAAAACCAGGAGTTGGCAAGGTAGTACTTCCGCAACCATAAGCGTCCTTTCTGTCCCTGGCCCAGAAAACGAGTGATTAAAAAGCCTTGAGCTGGCCAAGCGTTGATTACAGTTTGGGGAGAGCTTTTCTCCATAATGAGCCAAAAGTTCACAAGAAGCAGTAGGGTGTGGGAAAAGAACACAGGTTTTTGGAGTCAGGTTTAAATTTTGACCCCAGTTGCCTCCATCCACTGCTGTGTGATCTTGAGAAAGTTACCAGTGAGCCTCAGTTTCCTTATCTATAAAATAGTATTCACAGGGCTGCTGAGAAGATCAAATGGCATGGCCTCTGCCCTTGACATGCAGTGGACAATAAATGCCTTCATTCTCCAGGTATAGGAACACGAGGTGACTTCTTTTGCGTGTTCTTGATCAGTTTCCTCCCCTATTTCTTACAGTAGCTATTCCAGACTTAAATTCTCTTCTCAAGCCACCATTCTTAGTACCTCAATTCTTTCTGCAAACATATATGACCTATAGAAACTCGCTTACCCTCCAGTGAACATCCTCATTTGCTCCCACTCTTGCCTTTTGCCTCTGGTCTCTAAAGATATCTCCTTTCTGCTAAAAGCCAATCCTCTCACCTGTGTTCTTTGTTTGATTAAATATCAACTCAAATAGCTGATCTGTTATTGATTCCCTCTTTATCTTATGTCTTCAAAACTTCCTATGCATTTGCCTTTGCTCTATCTACCAAATAAGGTAGTATAGGACACCCTCTTGCAATACATAGCAATACAAGGGAGTGGAGATTCAGGGCCTCTTTGGCCAGGGGAGGAGGCAGGACTGTGAGCCTGTATGGGGTGTTGTAAATATGATTCATCCTTTCAGGTTTGGGGTGGAAGGGGAAACACAGAAGGAAAGAGTTGAAAGTTTTAAACTCAAACATGGATATTTGAGAACTTCTGGAGTTCTGAAATCAATTTTTAACATTGTTTATTGAACACCTACCCAGTCTCAGACACTATACCATATATAGGGCTACAGTGGGGAACTTGAACCTTATAGAACCTTCTCTAACCAAAGCTTCTTCATCTATGCATCTATATATTGAATACCACTATTATATTCTGCCTACATTGTGAAGGGTAATGACATTTAAATTACAGAATTTTAAAGCACTGCCTGGCATACAATAAGTTTTTATTCAGTGTTAGAATCAAGAGAGATACAGGCATGTAAACAGATAGTGAGAGATATAGACATGTAAACAAGAAGTCAGGGAACAGGGTAAATAGTTGTGGGCAGTAAAGAAGTTCCTGTGGGATAACCTCCATACAGCAAGAAGCAAAAATATGAGGAGAGAAGAAAAGTTTAAAATGGTTTTGGGGAAGCACAGGAAAGTGAGCTAATGAGGAAAACATGCAAAACACCTCAATTCTTTCTGCAAACATATATGACCTATAGAAACTCGCTTACCCTCCAGTGAACATCCTCATTTGCTCCCACTCTTGCCTTTTGCCTCTGGTCTCTAAAGATATCTCCTTTCTGCTAAAAGCCAATCCTCTCACCTGTGTTCTTTGTCTGATTAAATATCAACTCAAATAGCTGATCTGTTATTGATTCCCTCTTTATCTTGTGTCTTCAGTGTTAAAGGTTCTACTAGAGACCCTGAATTTATAATGGCACCAGTTTGGGAGCTAGAGCCATTTTCTTCAGAAAGACCAGCTACCAGGCAGCCCCTTCAGGCCACTAGCCTGGCCATTTTCTCTTCCCAGCAACTTATGCACTGTCCCTGGGGCATCTTGTCCACCTGAATCTGGAAGTAAAATTGGTAATAAAATATATTAGCATGTTAAAATTTAGTTTTTCAAAGAAAAGGGTAAATTTAATCTGAGAAAAAGACAATTTGGCAACAGGAACAAAAAAATGGAAAAAACAGTTTTAGAACAGATTCAAAAAATGATTGAGTTTAACACTGACTCATGCCCATACAGTTAATAAATAACTCTCTGCTCTATCTACCAAATAAGGTAGTATAGGACACCCTCTTGCAATACATAGCAATACAAGGGAGTGGAGATTCAGGGCCTCTTTGGCCAGGGGAGGAGGCAGGACTGTGAGCCTGTATGGGGTGTTGTAAATATGATTCATCCTTTCAGGTTTGGGGTGGAAGGGGAAACACAGAAGGAAAGAGTTGAAAGTTTTAAACTCAAACATGGATATTTGAGAACTTCTGGAGTTCTGACCTAGTCCCTGATCGGAGCAAATAAATCAGGGCTGCATTGATAGGTCTGCTTCCTAAATTGGAAAGCAAGAAATTCACTCTCTTAGCAGTGATTGTAAGATCCTTATAGCTTGTTGACACCATTCACTTTTCCCATATGTTAGGGTCACCCAGGAGGTGTGGGTTCACTTGAAGCAGAGACTAGCGTCTATGGGCAAGAATGTCCAAGAATAGCAGCTCTACACTGATTATTCCCAAATGTATCTCTCATCATACTGCTTTCTGAGCTCTGGTCCAATAAGTCCACCTTCTCTCTAGACATCTCCTCCTAAATGCTCCACAGAAAACTCAACCTTGGCACTTCCAAACCAGAAATTGTTAGCATCCATCCCCTCCACCAGGAATTCCTCTTAGAAGATACAACCCAGTAAACCAAACCAGGATCTCCTTCTCTTCCTTATTCCCCCAATTCAACCGGTAACAGAGTCACATAGATGCTGCCTCCTAAACATCTGTGGACAAATCCTTTTCAGCATCCCAGTTTTCAAGGTGTGGGTAAGGTCTGGGAGTTCCCAAGCTGAAATAAAGTAGATCAGGCAGAGAAGCCAGGGAACATGCCAAGACCAACTCTTAATCAGGGCAGTTGGGAGCCATAGGCTAGAAAAGGTAGAATTGAGTTCTTTTAGTTTATTCTGGACTGAAATTTATTCCAGAGAGGTAATTTTCTCATGCATAAAAGAAAAAAATCATGATTTAAGTAATTACAACCTGGAAGGCATTTAAACACAAGCTGACCAATTTCCTTTAAAAGTTGGTCCAATTTGTAAACCTTATTGAATTTAAAATCTTTTATATATAACTATTTTAATGATGGGTTAATTACTAAAATATAATCAACATGTTTGCTGTGATTTAGTTATGTGCCCACTGAGAAACTTCACTGACAGGCTTATTGAGGAGAGCTCAGATAGACCTCAACCTGGAGGGAGGTCACCTAAGCTCTAGACAAAGCCCCAGAAGGATATGGCATTTTCAAGGTTAGCATTTTAAATTTAACTCATAAAATCATGGAAGCACCCCAAGTACTAGTCAGAATGTGGTTGAAACTAGCTTAATAGTTAAGATTGTATGAGAACTTAAATTTTAAAACCTAAGAAGTTAAGAACACAAGCAGATTATGATATTTCATTGTGGGAAAAGAATAAGGGCATTATTTCAAAACTTCTGCATTCTTATATCCTCATTATAATTCTTTAACTTCAAGAAATGTTTGATCTTGGGGTGCCTGGGTGGCTCAGTCGGTTAAGCGTCTGCCTTCATCTCAGGTCATGGTCCCAGAGTCCCAAGATCGAGCCCCACATTGGGCTCCCTGCTTGGTGGGAAGCCTGCTTCTCTCTCTCTTACTCCCGCTGCTTATGTTCCCTCTCTAGCTGTGTTTCTCTCTGTCAAATAAATAAATAAATCTTGAAAGAAAGAAGGAAAGAAAGAAAGAAAGAAAGAAAGAAAGAAAGAAAGAAAGAAAGAAAGAAAGAAAGAAAAATGTTTGATCTAACTTGTAACCAAATGCCAATGTCATTGTATTCTGTAGATCCCCTGTAGGACCCTCATATTGCCTTGAATACCACTAAATACTACTAAAACGCCCCTGAACTCTCTGTTCATTTGTTAACACTCTTAGAAATCCTACACTATTGTGAACATTAAGCTTTATAAACAATAGCACTTCTATCTGACTACCTTCAAGAAGGCATCCTGAAGCAGTAAAAGGAGGCAAAACCAGCTGGGAAAGAGAAGGGTTGCCCACTAACTGACCAGATTGTCTTAAATGGGTTACCTCCTTCCTGGACCTTCATCTCCCCAGATGTAAAATGAGTCATTGATTAGTTACTAAGGTTCCTACCAAATGGAAGACTGCATGATGCTGAGGCTGGAGCTAAGGGGAAGAGGCTCAGGGGGCCTCCTGCAGGTGGGGCAGGATGTGAAATGTGGATTATCTGGAATTAGAAGTCACAGATCGGACAGAGAAGAAATAGGTGCCCAAAGGAGAGGCACCCAGAGGGAGCCAAGGGTCACAGGAAGGTGAAGAAGGATGGATAACACCAAAGGCTCAGCCTTCTTCCATTCCCCAGCTGAGTAGTGGAGGGGGCCCAGTACCTTAACTTGATGCAGTAAGTTTTGCTATTTGGCAAAATGGTAGTTTACTTATAAAAAATAGATACTTTATGGTGAAATATTCAAGTCTAGAACCATGAAATTTAATTTTTTCTTACTTCAAAAAAAGGTAAAAACTCTTGATCCACACTCTGATAAATATTATGTCTCTAAGTAGAAAGGTGGCACCTTTTTTTCTAGATAAGGAAATGATGCAGAGAAAAGTAATGTTCTCAGAGCCCTTAGGTAGTGAGAGAATGGAAAACTTTCCTTGTCCCCGGAGTTCAAGTCTTAACCATCCTCTGTACTTCTCCCTGAAAAACCACTGTAGGCACATAACAAAATTTAATGAACTTGCATTAGCATAAGACTTTATTTCCTTCTAATGGTGAATTGCACACACCACCTCTATAAAATTATTGAATTTTCATTTCTGGAGGAAATGGCACTGGGTGCACTTAGTGTAAGCTTTAATAATGCCTTAGGCTTTATTCGCATCAAATATCCCAGGCGAGGAAGACCAATTTATGAACATTTAAATTGCTTCTCAAAAACGATTTCTGAGATAAAAAGCACTTCAACTTTCTAAAGCACTAGAAAAGGAGAAAAATTCTTAAACATAAAATAACAACATTTCATAAACCAAGGGGGAAAACCTTGTGTACTTTTGCAGATTCCTTATTTGACAACTAAAAGCCAGAAGGAATTTTTTGTAGCTGTTTAGTACACAGCTGCGGAATCTTATATGAGGAAAGAGTATTTACATTATGTTGGTACCCACCACACACCTTTCTGAGTGGTCACACCAAAGGTTTTGCAATATTTACCCACACCATTGTCTATCTCAGCCCTCATCTTTGATTATGAATCTACATCTCAAGCAAAACCTGGGCCCCCTCCACTACGCAAAATAAAGAAATTTAATTAGAAATGAGGGACTCCATCTTAACCCAAGGGGACGATTCATTGTCTTTTTAAATTATCTCTTTCCCAGGAGACCAGATTGTCCACAATTTCTTCATTATCCCTAATTTATAACCCCCTCTGTTATCCAAAGTAACTTAATACAATTCCCAGATCTGCTGCTGAAAGTTCCCAAATCCTGTTTTTTTCTGGGCAGCTAGAAGCAAACATAGAGAATCATGGAAATGCTCAAGAAGTACCACCAGAAATAAATGAACATTTTTGTGTTCATAAAGATTCCATCCTAAATATGGTACAAGAGAGGCCTGTGTTAGTAAGAAAGGCTGTGGGAAGGAGCTTGGGAGCAGTCCTAGATCTGTGAACATCTTTCTCCTCATGCAAATATTCTATCATCACAAATTCCTGGAGAGACCTGTTTAGTGCCATCTGTCAAGCATGGACCAGTTTGCAGCCCAGGGACACCTTCCTGTGACACGTCTTCCAGGCCCACTCTCTCTCATCTGAGCTTCCCAACAAAGCCCACAACACAAGGTAACCCTTCTTGTGTCTAGTTCAGCACTGAAAAAATGAAAATTGACAGGAATTGGAGTTGTTTGAACAGTGGAACTGAAAAAATGACATTTTGCTAGAATTCTTTCCCATATTTGCTGACCTATGAAATGATAAGGTTTTTTTTAGCTTCATAGAAAGAAACAGAAGCAAGAGATTTAATGCTAGGCACAGAGGCCACACTCAGTAAATACTGGTTTATAAATGTAGCTCCATTGATGTGAAATCTGATGTCTCAGTGTATCGATAAAACAGTCACAGGGCTGTGTGAGGAAGAAGCAGCACCACTAGAGGAGGGGTGGAGGATTGGAGGGATAGGAATGGGACCAGTGACACACAGGTGACACCCTGGGGAGTCTTTCAGCTTTAAGATGGCCAAGGAAATGAATGGCCAATCAGTGTCCCCCAGTCAGTCACACTCTTTCTAATCACTCAGTTTTTTAAACATGTCATGTCTCTCCTCTGCCTGTCTGGAGAGGGAGGAAACTCTTCTTAATAAATCTAGTTCTTGCATTTGACTTTTAATTTCCTGCTCCATGAAACTCATTTCATCCAAGGTTGGCCTATGAGAAAATTTAACACTTCTTTTGGCTCTATTGTCTGTCACTCACTCTCTGAGGTCACAATACAGAGAGAAAGTTCCCCAAGGAAAAGATTTGTTCTATGATTGACAAGAGAAAAGAAAAATATATATACATATATTTCCAATGTCAGGTGGGGGGTGGGGGAGACATCTATTTGGTTTCTAGGAAACATTTATCCTACACCACAACCAGAATGCAGCTGGAAGGATTTATAGGCTCCACAGCTGACCCTGTCCCTGAAATGTTCAGGTTGAGGGGTTCAGGGGGCGGCAGGCAGCATCTCTTTTGAAGGAGATCATTGGCAAGTCTGTGCTTGAGAAGTCTAGATCTCCTCTCTCTTTACCTGCAAAACACCACCCTCCTCCTCGTTCTTATCTGAAACCAAATTTATACTCAGAAAACTCGTAATATGTTCTCACAGTAGATTGCAACATCCTAGAAAAAGAGAGTCACATTTATTAATTCTGTAAATATTACTTTTCTTGACTAAACACGAACATAATCTCATTGACCCTCATGAGCTTGCTTTCGCGTTTGGCTCCACAGCTAGCCAGCTACAGTAAGTGTAGATTCAGAGTTTCAGTTCCACCAGTGGGCTCTCGTCACTGCCGGACCACCTGAGAATCACCTGGACACTAGCTTGCCAAGATTTCTGAGTAAAGTTCCTGGAAAGTTAAACAATATTCATGAGCCTTTCTCACTGTGCAAACATGAAAGAACGTCACTATAAAGCACACAGGCAGACACTTAAACCAACTAATATCCTTTCTAATTTAAAATGCCCACAATTAAGAGGACAGTCCTAAATTTCAAGAGATTTGGGTTCTAGGCCCAAATCAGTCAGTTCTCTTCAGACTTGGCAGCTCTTTTTTCTTCTCTCCAGCCCTAGTACATTCAAGGAACTGAGCTAACATCCTTGCTTAGTTTCCCCTCCTCTGAGACTCATCCTCTCCTGTTCTTACCATCATTGTCATCTTATCAAAACCCATGCTTAGATATTTAGGAGAATGGAATGGTCCAGTGAATTAACCCCTATTGTTAAAATGATAGCTCTTCATGGCACATGGCATTGGCAAATTTCTAAATTTGTAGGCCACTAAGGAATCATGTAGTCTAGGTTCCTCTTCACTCAGAGAAGGAAACTGAGGCCCAGAAGGATGAAGTGGCCTACCAGGTAATAGCGACATGGGATGAAAACCCAGACGTCCTCCCCTTGGCTCCCTACTTCTCCCCTTCTCTCCTGGCACCCATTGCTCTGAATGGTATTTATAGTTTTCCATGAAAGCTCAAGGCTCTGATGCTCTGATAGTGGGACTTTGGAGAGGCAAAAGTATCCTTTCCCAGTGTCACCCAAATCACATTTGCTTGCAAACCCAAACTTCAGCATAGACTCCAGCAGGAGAAGGAAGACAGACACGCCCCACCCCATTCTCTCTGAGGACAGGGCCAAGATGCAAGCCCAACTCAGCCCTTGCCACCTTGCTTTTCCAGCTGTTGTCCAGGCACCCTGCATGGTCACACACCACCACCATGTGTTGAGTGGATTTCATCACACAGTATTACCACGGCTAATACTGGGGGCTTGAGAGACCCATGGAACTTTTTTTTTTTAAGATTTTATTTATTTATTTGACACAGAGAGAAATCACAAGTAGGCAGAGAGGCAGAGAGAGAGGAGGAAGCAGGCTCCCTGCTGAGCAGAGAGCCCAATGCGGGCCTCGATCCCAGGATCATGACCTGAGCCAAAGGCAGAGGCTTTAACCCACTGAGCCACCCAGGCGCCCCATGGAACTTATTTTTAAATAGTAATGAAGTGCTAGACAATCTCTAAGACTATACCTAACCTCAGGAGGTCCACCAGAATTGCATGCTGCAAGAGACAAGAACCAAATTTTCCCCTGAATGCTTTAAGAATATTAGACTCAAAAAAATCACATTTATTGAGCATTTTCTATGCACTCAATATTGATCTAAGTATTGAAGAAAGGAATCCGAGTCATGGCTCACTGTTTCCCATGAATGGAGTCACAAGAGAGATTTACTGCATATGTTGAAAATAGGCACATTCATTCAGATATTCTTATGCCAGAACTGATTTTGGACGATTTAAGTTTTAAGCAATTGCTTTAATATCTTGTCCTGTAGGTTTATCAAACAGGATCTTATTCTCCATTCTGGCAGATGTTTCATTGTCAAAGTTCTTTAGAACCCTTACAAGTAGCCATTGGGTTCATGAGTGCATCAGTTCATCTTTTTTATTATTTGCTGGAGTGAATGGCAATTCCTTGTCCTTAGCCATTTTGTCTTAGGTGTACCCAGATGGCTCTTCCTCCTCTCTTGATAAGGTAAGCAGGTTTATTCTGTCCTGTAGTAACTTCTTTGGCTACACTGTGTCCATCTGTGTGTGGCAGTTAAAGGCGACCCTATGTCCCTCACAGTCACCTCTAACTTGGGCAGCTCCTAGACCCAAACCAGAGCCAGTGAGAAGTGCAGAGAAGTGCTTCTGTGAGGCTCATCTGCAAGCATGAGGCAGTTTTCTGTTTCTAGTGCACATCCAAAAAACATGAACATGGACTGCGAGGCTACAATACTAACAGTGTTTCTCATCGGCTCCACGGGAATATGAAGCCTCTCAGGACAACCTTAACGTACAGCTCTCTGAAGGACACAAACAAAACCCAAACTGTAACCTCCACACAATAATGGCACAAATGCCTCCTCCGTCTCAGCTACTGTTGAGTTAAAAATAAAAAATAAACAAAAATGTGCTCCCTCAAGTCAGTGAAGACCAGTCACTCAGCAAGCACACAGGAACAGCAAGCACACGGGGAATGCAGACCATCCAGGGCACCTTATACTCACCACCAAAAACCATCTAAGAACCCCTCTCCCCCGCAAATCCCCAATTGTTTAGGAGCCATATTTTCCACATTTGTCATTTCTCCTATAACACTGTGAGGTGTGATCTTACAATTCTATCACAATTAATTTTATTGAAGGCATGGGGAGAGGTGAAACTTTATTGATAACACGCATATCAGATGCCTCTTTTATCCAAACAGTAAAACAAACAGAAACAGAAACAAAACTTTATGACAGCTCCCAGAAAATATGAAAACATTAATGAGCTCTATTAATGTTAAGACAACATGCTGTAATTAAGCACATACGATGGTAAAAAACCAGAGTGTAACATCATCCATCACCTGACACTCTCTAATTAATCATTTTAGCTTCCAGTCATATTGTCAAAAGCATATGTGAAGTGCTTTTGTCAAGAGAAATTGTCATCTAAATTAATCTGTGTCTCCAGGACATTAGTCTCCAACGACGTCCATGTGTCTCATGCCAGCTCCCCTTTCTCGCCTGTGGATGTTCTCCCAGAACCTATTGGATAAGCTTTCACACCGGCCAAAGGGAGTCTGCCTCTTTGTGGGCCTCGTCTCGGTTTGGGCAGGACAGTGCGCTCTGGGGCCCTTCACACCCACTCAGACTTTCTGGATCTGGAGTTGGTGAGCCCGTCGGGGGGCTGTAGCTGACCAGATAGACAGCGCCGGCCCAGCTGGCCCCGAGGCGCCTTATGCTCATCTGACCCTGTGGGACCCTCGCCCCTGGGGTCCTGGGAGGCCCCCCCTTGCGACCTCCTCCCAGGCTTTTTGCAAGTCGCAGCCAGTTTGTCGCTGGCAGAGGACATCACCTCACTCTGATCTTCATAGAGAAGCCCCATCCGCCCCGACACAGCGGACTTACCACTGGGGCTGTCGGCACCCTCCCCTCTAGTCCACAGGCCGGGGTGGATAGGCGCGCCTTCCACCACCCATCCACCGTCGCCGGCCATCTGACTCGACCTAGCACCCAGACTCTGGGAGAGTGGGTGGCCGACGGTGCGGCCTGGGGGATCCTTGACGGGGCTCTGGTCCCCCCTCCCCCTCCCCCACATGCTGCAGAGGAGGTCGGCCACACTGAGTAGCAAGGAGAGCGCACTGACCGCCCACATGAAAAGCATCATAATGGACTTCTCGGTGGGCCGGGAGACGTAACAGTCCACCACACTGGTGCAGGGAGCATGGGTGCAAGAGAATCTCTTCGGGACCAAAAATCCAAAGAGGAGGTAATGTGAGGCACCAAAAGCTGCCTCGGTCAGCATCCGAAGGAAGAGGTGGACAATGTAGCCGGAGGAGAAGTCCGGCACTGTCAGGCGGCGTGGCTCCCTGCAGGGCGGAGAGCTGTCCCTGTCCCCAGGGCTTTGGTCATCGGGATCAGGGCGGGTGGGACCGCCATCTGGCCCGCAGAGTCCGCGGGCGGCGAGCACGGCCCCTCTATGGAGCACGTAGACACTGAAAACGGCGGAGGGTAGGAGAACAGACACGCTCTGGATCAGCCAGAACCGCAGGTGGGACACTGGGGAGAAGATGTCGTAGCAAACGTTGGTACATCCCGGCTGCAGAGTGTTACACACAAACCTCTCCTGCTCATCCTGGTAGACGGGGGAGCCCGCCAAGATGATCACCACCATCCTCAGCAGAATCATGAAGATAAGCCAGATCTTCCCTAGAAAGGAGGAAGCAGGAAGGGCACCATCACCAGCAGAGAAACATACTGCTTTCCAACAACAGCTGATAAGCATTTACAGGGGTGAAACTGGAGAACTGAGAAGTCAATAAGCATGTATTTTAGTCAGCCACAGGGTGGGCTAGTCAGCTCATCTGCCAAGTATTTTTCGGAGGCGGGACCATGTGTCAGACACTGTGCTGAGCTAGTTGTTTGTAAAATACTTTGAGTTTGACAGATTTTCAAGAAACTTTAGAGGCTAAAGAGGTTTGATCTGACTCCACTAGTTCAGACTTTTGGTAATGTCTCCTGGACTGAAAGTTCTAGACAGAAAGCTGAGCTAAGCAAATTAATGATGTAAATAAGATCTTCCTCTCTGTAGATAATAAGCTTTCTAAAGAATGCTAGAAACAGACTGGGTGGCTCAGTACTTAAGCATCTGCCTTCGGTTCTTGTCATGATCCTGCAGTCCCAGCATCGAGCCCCACACCCAGCTTCCTGCTTGGCAGGAAGCCTGCTTTTCCCTCTCTCAATCCCCCTGCTCGTGTTCCCTCTCTAGCTGTGTTTCTCTCTGTCAAATAAATGAATAAAACCTTAAAAAAAAGTGTTAGCACATTTGTGTAATTGTGTGTAACAAATACAAGCTGCTAATTATAGTTCAGTCATCTTTATTTTGGTCCAGAGATCCTTATTTAATTGTTGGTCTATGGTCCTTGAAATTAGATTTCCTTAACAACATTCAACTTTTTAGATTTTTCAATGATTCGGAATTCTTTTTCCTCTATTACAGTTGTTATGAAATAATGAGGTTCCTCTTCAATTTACCATGAATAAATAAGATTAACCTAGGAAATCAAAGTAATATCAAAGCCCTATTTTCATGTCACAGGTTAACTCTTTTGGAACATGTCTAAGACTCAATTAAAATAATCTGCAACTATTTTTGTGACACAATATAGAAAACATCACCTGACATCAGAAAAAGAAAACTATCATAAATGAAGGCAGGTAAGCCCAAAGAATAGCATTATGTGACCAAGTCATTGATTCAGATTTGTAAGACCAAGGTGATTTTGTTTAAATTCTACAAAATAATGGGTAAGAAAACTTTCAACCACTTCATAGGTGCATTTTAATCCTTTTCTCAAGTCTTTTTTTAAAAAATATTTTATTTTTTTATTTTGACAGAGAGAGAGAGTGAGAGACCACATGTAGGGGGAGCAGAAGGCAGAGGGAGAGGCAGACTCTCCACTAGGCAGGGAGTCCAATGTAGGGCTCGACCCTAAGACCCCAGAATTGTGACCCAAGCTGAAGACAGATGCTCAACTGACTGAGCCACCCAGGTGCCCCTTCTCAAGTCTTTTTTCTAGGGCACCCATACTTCTCTAAAAATTTGACATGTTTGCTTCAAACTCAGAAATATTTATTACTTTCTTTTTTAAAAATGAACTAAAATTTGGATTTGTCAGACGTTGCACAAGAGAAATGACTAATCCTTACAAATTAAGCTTCAAAGAAAAAGAATAAACAAGAAGGAAGTGTAGTCAAGGCATTAATTTCTGTTTAATTTTTAGCATTTTGCTCCTTCTGATCAGGTATTCAGAGAAGATTTACTCAAAGATACTGAGTCTTCTGGCTCAGCACCCAAATATCCGTGAGAACAACCCCAAGGAGAGAACATTCACATCCAAGACTTCCTTAAATGATGGTGGAACTAGGGAGCCATTAAAAGCAAGCTTGCACACACAGCTCCCTTTCTTCCAGCAACAAACAGGCCAGGAATAATAATGAAATCAAAAACACAAGAACTTTGGAGCTGTTTGCTTATACTCACCCACAATAGTCATGTTGCAGTTGATGGTGATGAGAAGAAATCCCAGCAGGTCCAAACGTTCCATAGTTCCTGAGGGTCACAGACTCAAGGCTGCTGGAGACATCGGAAGCCTGTGTTCTCCAAGAAGGTGGAAAATCTTTGCAGGAATAAACGTATCTTTGCTACAAAAGACCTAAAGTAAAGACCTAAAGGTGATAGCTGTGGATATAAAGGGAAAGCTTTGAGCCCAGGAATGGGAGGTCAGCTTTCTGTTTCCAAGCTGAGCCGGCCCTGAGCTGTTTGCCTCTGAGGCAAAGCATCTTGACAACTGCAGTGACCAGAAGACAGCAGGAGTCCTCTCTCATTGTAGGCTATTCTTACCCTCTTGAGACATTCCAGGCCTGTGGCAGTGCTCACATGTCTCTACTGGGACAGCCAGATGCTTCAGGATATAATAGAAGTGACTACATTTAACCCAAGAAAGAAAAAGTTCTGTCAACTAGCCAAGGAATCTTCTCTACTAAAAAGGTGTTGCCTCCTTGCAAATATTGCCACAACCACTTCATATATTTTTTAAAAAGCCCTGAAATGTTCATGTTTTGTCTTCTCTATGAAGCATAGGGGATCACACTGGCCCACAAAGGTCTGGCTCTCATTTTGAAATCCTGTGTCATGGATGAAAGCATAAATCTGCCTTTTACACACGTGTCCCAACTTTAGGCTATGACTCTGTTATTCTCTAGCTACTACCTCTCTGGGTGAGTGACAAGAGCCTTTTGGTCGAATGCAAAAGACCTGGGGCAGCCACCTCGTCCCTGGGGAAGTCACTGGATCTCTCCACATATCCTCACATTGCATGAAGCAGAATCATGCTGTTCCAGTCAAGGCTTGTGGGAGGCAGACACAAAATGCTGATGTTGAGAGCACCTGACATGGAATGAGTGTGCAACAACACAAATCAGGGGAATTTCCATCCCTAACTGCCCCCCCAAACCTTCATAGATTGCATCTTCCTTTTGTATCTCCCAGCCCCATCTAGCCCAGGGCTGCTCCCATTGAATCAACCTAATAAATGTCCATTAAATTTGTAATAAAGTGTCACTGTCTGGACCTGCTGACATCAATCACGGTTGCATCAAAATCCTCTCAAGGCTTTCACCTTTGTATCTAGGAAGAACCCATCCTGCAAGGCTGGGGATCTATCATCAGGGTGGAAATTGTGAACTTTAAAAGGAATGATTTCAATTTTCCATGAAAGCTATTCTTTTATTCCCATCTTTTCTTCATTTCTGATCTATTCTTGACTTTAGTAATATCCCTAAAAAGATTCCCAGAAGAGGAGTACAACAAAGCTGCTTTCATCTTTACTCACATGACACGTTTCCATCCACAGAAAACATTTTGACCCCCTTGAAAGGCACAGTAGTTTTACTATATTTTAGTCAAATGCTTCAACATGAACAATGAAATTTAGAGAAATTGTGGTTAAGTAAAAAAATATTGAAATAGCCATATGGTTCAAATATAAAAAACAGGAAAATATCTTTCCTTACTAATAGAGGGTTCATGGTACTGGTTTAAAACTTGAAATACCAGGAAAGCAATTTCTGAGTTTTGCTGTGTGATATAAATAATCTATTCTGAACATGGAACAAAATAGAATTTTTCAACCTAGAGTACATTGCTACACCTTTCATGCCTCAGGTTCCTCATCAGTAAAGTAGAAAAGATGTATGTTCTGCATACACAAAGTGGCTGTGATATGCAAAATGAGATCATAGATGTGAAAATGATTTTAAAATCTTTATATTTTTATAATTCTTTATATTTCTTTATAATTCTTTATAATCACATGTGCATCTCAGGGTCTACTCCTCTGGGTTCCCATCCTTGGTCTATCCATTTGCTCCCCCAGCATCTTCCGCACAGGTGCTGCTTCCTGTGCTCTCGCCACCCTTATCTATTTTGCTCTTGCTTCTCTAAGTCTACACCATCTCCATTCTTTGCCTTTTTTCCTACTAAAGGATATTTTTGCTATGCCTGGAAATTTAAAACCCAGTAGCTGCTAGGAACGAGATACGGACAAAAGAGAAGGAGAATGTGGCTGGAGCATCAAGCATGTAGCTCTCTGTACAATTATATCAGGCCCATATCCTGAGCTCCCTGGCCTCTCAGGCCTGGCACCCATGGCCCGTGTGGGTGCTGGTGGACACGGACAGCATGCTGACCAACTTTGAGGCCAGCCTCCATGGGGCTTCTGCTGCAGCCTCCTAAGGGAGCCACACATGGCACTGGAAATGCAACTTGGATTCCCTCGACCGAGAGCAGTACTGAGTCCTGTGGTTGGACCTGGCAGACACCATGGCCAGTATGTGAAGCCCAAGGCTTTTTCCTAGACTTGAAGCCAATCCCTGGAGCCTTGGAAACCATGCAGGAGATGAACAACATGCATGATATTGAAATCTTCATCTGCACCAGTCCTCTGATGAAGTATGAATACCGTATGACTGAGAAGAAAGGCTGGGTGGAGAATCACCTCGGGGCTCCGTTTGTGGAGTGAGATATCCTGATAAGCGATAAGAGATCAGTCTTGGGGGATCTGCTCATTGATAACAAGGACAACATTCGAAGCCAAGAGAAGACTCGAGACTCCAGGCTGGCACCACAACTTGTTCACCTGCTGCCACAAGCAGCATCTGGCCCTGCCCCCCACAAGGAGACGGCTGCTCTCCTGGAGTGACAGTTGGAGGCAGATCATAGACAGCAAGCAAGGAGCTGGGCCAGTGGATGTAGCAGAAGGTAAGCAAGGAAGGCTGGCAGGCAACCCCAGCAGGGATGACAGGGCCATTTCATACTCATGGCCCCTAGCACTGGGGACAGGGGGACACAGTCACATCCATTCTCATAAGCCAGTCACCTGGAACCTCACAAGATAGTTGGCAAGGAAACATGGTAGGAAACTCAGTCAGGAAACTTTTTAATAAAACATTTTGGCTAAAAAAAAAAAAAAAAATCCCAGAATCAATAAGGAGGTTTCTATTTGTGTGACTGTAGAGTGAAGAGAAGCTTTGCAGGGAGTACTGTGTTCAATTCAATGGAAAAGAGATCCAGTGGGAGTCAGTGACATAGATATGGCTGAACTACACAAGATGGCATCCGGGGATTTGTTCACAAATGAGCTGAACAGAAAGGAAAGAGAACAGCAGAGCCATATGCTATCCAGCCTTGGCTTACCTCCCTCCTGCTTAATGACATTGCCAATTATTTAGGCCTGAGTTTACCATCTATAAATTAGAGATGATCCTTTGCTTTCAGAGTTGTTAAGAGGTAGAGTTAATCTAAATGAAGTTCTAGCACATTATTTGGCCTGTAGGAGGCTCTCAATAAATAACTACAGTCATTTATCATTATCCATGGTAGTTGCAACACTGAATTAGAGATTGCTGGGGACTCCTAGGGGAAATATGGAGTTGGTCTGGTCACAACATTTTAGTCAGTCAATCAATACATAATCTTGTTTTATGTGTGCTTCTATTAAAAGATACCTTATTTAACATGTATTTTTTATATATATTTAACATAGTGGGCTTATTAATACCGACCTCACAGTCTTTAGCACTATAACTCATGCCTGAATGAAGCTCAACTAACATGTGTTTTCTCAGTGAGGCATATCACAGGCTTCTTGCACTCAAGAACATTAGCATTTCAGCACTATGTTTTGGGGGCATTTTAAACAGCACAATTGGGGCACCTGGGTGGCTCAGTTGGTTAAGCGACTGCCTTCGGCTCAGGTCATGATCCCAGAGACCTGGGATCGAGTCCCATATCAGGCTCCCTGCTCAGCAGGAAGCCTGATTCTCCCTCTCTCACTCTCACTGCTTGTGTTCCCTCTCTGGCTGTGTTTCTCTCTGTCAAATAAATAAAATCTTTAAAAAAAAAAAACAGCAAAATCACCAACAAAAAGCACAAAAGTGTGAGGGGCACCTGGATGGCTCAGTTGGTTAAGCATCTGCCTCCCGCTCAGGTCATGATCTCAGGGTCCTAAAATCGAGCCCCATGTCAGGGCCCCTGCTCAGATGGAAGTCTTCCTCTCCCTCTCCCTCTGTCTGCCCTTCCCCCTGCTTGTGCTCTCTCTGTCAAATAAAGAAATAAATCTTTTCTTTTTTAAAAAAAAGCACAAAAATTAGAAAAACATGGCACTAAGTAGGCCTACCCAGCGCCCCCCCAATCAAAAGCTCATTTACAATTCCCAAAACAAGAAGACAGCCCATCAGCATGTTTCACCTCAGCTGGGACCTCATGAGCTGGGTGACAAACTCATGACAGACTGCAGGTAGTGATTCTGGGTTAACAAAAATAGCGTAGCAGTTAGGCAAAGGAGCAAATACAGAGTCCATGAATAATGAGGATTGGCTAATAATAAGGACTTACTAGAGGGAGGAGAAGCTGAAGCAGATGAAGGGTGGATTCAGAACACCAGTGTGTCTCTTGGAGCCCCAGGGAGGGCAGAGCTCTGATAGTGGAGGGAGGAGTCAGACCCCATCCACTCCCAGTCCTACTTCAGTGAGAACACCTCCACATCTATCTTCATTATATTTATGTTTTGGCCAAGATTCCCCTTTAATAAAGGAATGTGCCTCTAAAAAGAAATGTTAGGAATGTGGCCTATGTGAAAATAAGGATGAAAGTCAGCCTAATATCAAGGTTTAGAACACAAGTTCTGGAAACTGAGGACCTAGATGAAAATTCTAGTTTCTTGACCATGTGACCTTGGTAAGTTACTTTCCTCAGTTGTAACTGTAAAAGCGCATTATCTAACTCCTACCCTGGAATGATTGTGAAGAACAGATGAGAGAATACCTAAAGCACGGAGAAAGCATCCAGCCAATGATGTGCAAACTATTAGTCCTTATTCTTATCACCCCAAGAATCAGGTGCCAGTGAAGGTACAGGTCTAGCAGTGAACTTCTCCTGATGATGGGTGTGCCAGGACCTGGGCAGCCAGCCCAGAAACCTGGCAGGAGGAGGGTATTTTTCCTCCCAGGCTCAAACTGGCTAAGGGCTACAAGGGAAATAGAACTCAGCTTCTGGAGGGCTTGGAAATGATGGCATCTGTTTTGCTTTGCTGTGTGTGTGTGTGTGTGTGTGTGTGTGTGTGTGTGTATTTAAGGAACAGATTGTCTAATTTGGGAAATGAAGGTTTTCATCATTTCAGGATTTAGATGACTTTTTCAGGACTGGATAGAAAGCAAAGGTTCAGTACCAGTACAACAGACTAATCATGCCAGCAATCACATTTCATGTGCATGTGTAAACCCAGTAACAACTTATTATAACCACTTACTTTTCTGTCAATATAAGCCCCTAAGTAATCTAGAGTGAACCAGCTC
Source organism: Spilogale gracilis (assembly GCA_004023965.1). Lineage (NCBI taxonomy): Eukaryota > Metazoa > Chordata > Mammalia > Carnivora > Mephitidae > Spilogale > Spilogale gracilis. Next base: position 51,749 of record PITA01012304.1, read on the forward strand.
TGTGCAGACCTCCTACCACCCTAACCCACACACTTCCCATACCAGACTTACAGCTAAAAATTTATAACCTAGGCAACAAGAGATCCCAAAGAACAGATACAAAGCGGAAATTTTCTTCTGCTGAGGAATTTTCTGCTCCTGTGGTCCAAGAGCTGCCATTCTTACATTGTATTTTCAACTCTAGTTCAACTCAATTTCATGGCTTTTAGCAACCAAGACAGATGTCTTCTCTCTACCAAGATGGCACTGACAGTGTCCCATGGAATTTGTTTTTGAAGCACTTAGGCTGATTCTTCTTTTTTTTTTTTAAGATTTTATTTATTTATTTGACAGAGAGAAACACAGCCAGAGAGGGAACACAAGCAGTGGGAGTGAGAGAGGGAGAAGCAGGCTTCCCGCCAAGCAGGGAGCCCAATGTGGGGCTCGATCCCAGGACACTGGGATCATGACCTGAGCGGAAGGCAGTTGCTTTACCAACTGAGCCACCCAAGTGCCCCAAAGAAGCATTTAGGCTGATTCTTATAAGCAGAAAGGTATGAGTTCTCTCGCAAAGGAAGAAAAATATTTCAGGTCAGATTTTCTCTGTGAAGAAAGTGAAAGTCTCCATCATAAGCTTGCTTTATGTTCACAGGTCTTAGGAAGCTTATCAGAACACCCTTTGAGGTCTGAGTGCTATGGTTTAAATATTTGTGTCCCCCAAAATTCTATGTTGAAATCCTAACCTCTTCAGTGATAGTATTAGGAGGGGGACACAGCAAAAAGAATGGCCTTCTCTGAGCCAGAAGCTTTCCCTAACTAGACAACAAATTTGCCAGCACCTTGATCTTGGACTTAAGCCACTGCAACGGTGAGAAAAAATTATATTGTTCTAAGCTACTAGTCTACAGTATTTTGTTATATCTGCCCAAATGGACCAAGACACTGTGATGTCAGTTGAAATCAAATTCCATGGATTTTTCTCACCCTCCAGGCAGGAAGAGTCATCCTCTCCTTGTTACTGTTACTATCACTGCCCTTTGAACTTAATGATGCCTTTCAAAATATTGTTCATAGTGTGATGAACACAGATAAGTCAAAAACTGTTTACTGAGCAAGCACTTCATCTTAGGCACTATTCTAGGCATGGGGAAAATGGCAGAGAATGAAACAGATGGACATTTCTGTCCTCTGACCTTGTTAAACTTACATTCCAGGGGAAAGAGCTGACAATAAACAAAATAGATACCTTCAGCAAAATGAATTATTAATTAGATGGTGGTAAATGCTAAAGAGAGAATAATGCTGAGAAGGAAGTAGAGATGTCAAGGGTTAGAGGGGTGACCAGGACAGTCTCCTTAAGAAGAGTGTATTTGAACAGAGACTGAAGCAGGCAAAGGAAGGAGCACATGGATATTCTGATCCACAAGATTGTGTCCACATTAATTCCTATTCTCCTTTCTCTTTTCATGGGCTTACACTATACAGCACATTTTGAGAGTTTCTGAATGTCAAAACTCCTTTATAGGGCAGACATATGGATCATATTACCTAGTGAAACCTCCCAGGAACATCATTTACCACCTTGGTTACAGGTTGAAGCACTAGAGCTACCCCACAGAGCAGGGACCAGGCACAGAGTTGAACGGTTTCCAGTGTCCACGCCATTCCCACTTATGGCCACCATAAGGTGTCCAATAAGGTCTGCACTCGCCACAGACAGGCCTATTCCTTTCACTGGTGATATTGCGTGTTTGTTTTCAGGTAGAGTCACATCAGTTAAAAATTATTCATCAAAGCAGTTGATAGCAGTCAGAGGAGAGTGATAGCACAGACTTCAGGTTAGAAGGGCTGGATATAGACCTGGTATCAGTGTTCGGCCTTGACCAAATATCAACTTACCTTAGCTTGTCTTGTTGTCTTCAAAAGTGGGGGCGGGGATAACACCTGCTTCATGGAGTCGAGGACTCATTCATTTCACATGCATCGATCACCCACTAAGAACTCTGCCGAGTCTTGGGAATGCAATCAAGGAAAAGCTAATGGGCTCTTGCCTGTGGCAGAAAGATAATTTTAAGATGCAATACATAAGGGGTTTCTGGGTGGCTCAGTCAGTTAGGTATCTGCCTTTGGCTCAGGTCATGATCCTAGGGTCCCGGGATCAAACCCCCCATCAGTGTCCCTGCTCAGCGGTAAGCCTGCTTATCCCTCTCTCTCTGTGGCTCCCCCTGCTAGTGCCCTCTTGCTCTCTGTCAAACACATAAATAAAATCTTAAAAAAATAAAATGCAATAAGTGAGTAGTTACAGTGCAGTGTGAAGGATAGAGCATAAGGAAAGTATGGGGTGCTGCTTTATGGGAACATGTGAAGGAGCACTGGTTCATAGGAGCTTTAGAGTGGATTCTTCCCGAAAGAATCTAGTCTCTTAGCTAACACGTAAGGGCAAGTTATGAGGCAGTCACCAAATTCTTTCCTAATTTTAAGATTTGCTTTTATTATTTTGGAAAAAGTAATAGAAAATTGAAAAATAAAAATGATACTATTAGCAATCTGAAGTAAAGATCTTGTCAACTTCACAGATTTGAATCACAGCTAGGAGTCACTGATCAGACCCAAGGGGGCAAATCTCTGGCCTCAACAAAGAGCTAATTAGACTTAAGCTACTTAACTTTGTGTTCAGTCTAGAAAGGAAAGAAAAAAACTATAATGGCATCATAAACACAAATGTCTCAGGATGACTTCTTCAGAGCTCTCCAGAAAGAGTAAGATGATACCGGTCTCTCACATATTTCATTCAGTGAGAATTTTTCAGAAGTGCATTACATGGGAAAATAAGAGATTGTCAGTTCAGCTCTGGGACATCACTTAGAGACCTCACCTCAAACTCACATGTCTAACCAAACATGCTGCACTTTTTCCTGAGTTCTCTCTCTAGGTGAATGAAACCAAGATCCACTATGTCCAAGGCGAAATTGCAGCATTTGACTTGCTTTAAATACTTAAAAAAAAAATTCACTGTTTAATGTTCTTTAGGGTCTTCCCATTGTCTGCAGGATGATATTAGGAAGAGCTCACCAAGCCTTGAGAGACCTGGTCTCCTCTCCTCCCAGCCCTGCATTCTGTCCACCCAAAGACCTGAATTTCTTATAGCTCCGCTGACCTTTGTGGCCTCAGAGACCTGTCACAGCTGTTTCCTACATTTAGGGCACTTTACCTGCTCTGCAGCTGGCTTCCAGAGACTTCCTTCTTCTCCGCCCAAGACCAGGTTAGGTGTCCTCACTCATGCTCGCGTGGCATCCTGTGCTTATGCTTGTGAAGTGCAACCCTGGGTAATATGGACTGTGTATGGCCCCTGCCCAGCCTCTACCACACTTCAGTCCCCTCAAGATCACAACTTAGACTCCGGTTCTCCTCACTGTCCAGCAATCTTCCTTTATACTCATTGCTTCTCAGCTGAGCATCAGTTTAACTTAACAATCACGGGTAGGTAGAAAGAATACAATCGAAAAATATGAATTTGAATCTTAGATGCATCACTTACTCTGGGTCTTATTTCCTCTGTCGTAAAATAGGGATCATAATGGCACCTCTTAGATTGTTAAGAGAATTAAACAAGATACAACATATAAACGCCTGGCATAGTGGAGACATTCAATAAATGGTAGCTAGAATTAAGATCACTTTGTCTTGTCTCTCCTACATCTTTCACCTCATTCTTTTTTTCTTTTTTTTCCATAAAGAGCTGGCCTTTTTTAGTGAACCAGCTACAGTGGTTCTTTCCTTTGCTCAATGAACAGGGCAATCACAGACCAGAGGCACTTGGAACACTTTTGACTCAATTTTCCTTGGGATTGGATACTTATCATTAGCCATTTTATCCCAACTTTTCTGTGTGGAAAGAAGGGAGGAAGACACTGGGTGGCTGTGATGTTATGTGAGCTCAGTGTTCGATGAATAAAGAACCAACCAGTTCATGTCCCCGCCCCTCCCACCCCCCACCCTGTGTTTCTCTCTGCCTGTTCTCTACCATGAAATACTAGAAGGGGGAATGAAGGAATTTGATCTATTTTAAAACTCACAACTGTTAAATGCTAACCCTGCAAATATTCACAACCTCTTTGATTTGCAACGAGTGATTAGCCTGTTTGTTACAAATGAATGATATATTCAGAAGCCCTAGACAGTAGTGTCTCAAAGAGCAGGCGACAGTTAATTTGTCTCTGAGCCAATATCCTACCCGGTACACCAGCAATTTGAGAGACAGGGGATCTCCTCAGGCAGTCCTTTTAACTCAAGTTTTCTCTTAAGGAACAAAATGAAAAGAAGGTAGGGAGTATCCATTTCATTTGTTGCGATGCAGTTGGTACAGCCAGGACCTCCACAGAAAAACTAGCCATGCAATTACGAAGCTCTATTTCCATATGAAAGCATGATGAACAACAAAGCAGAAAAATTAAGTGTGAGGAAAATGGACAAGGGCTTAAAATAGAGTGACTGGGTGATAATGCAGAGTTGGATTGGGCAGCATCAACCGTCAAGAATATCACTTTTATATCTAAGAGTGTAATTTGTTTAAGAGTAGGGGACAGCTCGGAGAAAAAACAACAACAACAACAAAAAAAACCCCAGAAAAAAAACCGTGTCTTTCCCATGAGCCAGGCCTGATCAGGCCATTGTATATAGTCGTTTATTTTTTTAAATTTTAATTTAAATTCCAGTTAGTTAAAATACCATGAAATATTATTTTCAGGTATACAAAATACCGAGTAGTTAGTATCCCACGCCCCATGCAACACCTGGTGCTCATGACAACAAGTGCCCTCCTTAAAACCCATCACCTGTTTAACACCCCCCCCCATAACTATCAGTTTGCTCTTTATTGTTAAGAGTCTGTTTCCTGGTTTGCCTCTCTTTTTCCCCTTTGCTCATTTGTTTTCTCTCTTAAATTCCATGCATGAATGAAATCATATGGTGTTTGTCTTTCTCTGACTTATTTCACTTAGCTTAATACTCTCCAACTTCATCCATGTTGTTGCAAATGACAAGATTTCATTCTTTTTGTGGCTGAGTGATATCAATTTCATTGTATTATACCACAACTTCTTTATTCATTCATCAGTTGATGGACATCTGGGCGGTTTTCATAATTTAGCTGTTGTAAATAATGCTACTATAAACATTGGGTGCATGTAACCCTTTGAATTAGCATTTTTGTATCGTTCGGGTAAATAACTAGTAGTGCAATCACCTGTTCATAGGGTAGTTCTATTTTTAACTTCTAACTTTTTGAGGAACCTTCATACTGGTCTCCAGAACGGCTGCACCAGTTTGCATTCCCACCGACAGTGCAAGAGGGTTGCCCTTTCTCCGGATCCTTGCCAACACCTGCCGTTTCTTCTGTTGTTGAGTTCAGCCATTCTGGAAGGTGTGAGGTAATATCTCATTGTAGTTTTGATTCACACATTCCTTTATTTGATGGCTCAGGTTTAATCAACTAGTAGGTAGAAGAACAGGAACTTGAGCCCAGGTCCTGATATCAAATCTCTTCACCCTGTACCCCCATAAGAGCATTAGGGCCTCAGCTGTAAGAAAGCTACAAGAGAAATCTGGAGGAGTTTTAAAATTTTGTTTTGTTTTATTTTGTTTTCTTCTCTAAAGAAGGATGGAGAGCTTATCAGTGCTTCTGAAGAAGAGTGAGGGTTTCATTCAATAGTAATTATACCATCTACTCTGTGCCACACCCTATGTCCAGATGAAGACATAGGTGAAGAACACACAGCCCTTTCCATGAAGGAGGGTGAGGCAGACAGATACAATTCCAACAGTAAGAACAGGGCCCAACTTTCCAGATTCAAGAAGATCTAAGACATGATCATGTAAGAGTAATGAATGATAAGGCCCATAAGAGGTGAGCATTGAGGACAGAACTAGTATTTGTAGTGTGTGTGTGTGTGTGTGTGTGTGTGTGTGTGTGTATACAGCCATGTTATAGATGAAGAAAATAAATCTCTGTGATGTTTCATGATAACCTTTAACCACACAGGTTATAGTGGCAAAGCTGGGATTCTTTCCCAATGTATTTGACTCCAAAGTCCATAGTCTTTCCATGTTACAAAGAGACGGGAACAACTGGGAACCTTGGAGGAAGGCTTCATAGAGAAGCTCACATCCCCAGGCAACACTAGATGAGGCATACCTTTCAGGCAGCTTCTTTTTGGAACCAGCTAATACTTTAGCAAGTTTGTTGGTAAGCTACTTTGATCTTTTTCTTTTTTTTTTTGAAAGAAGTGGCATAAATAAATTCAATCATTCATTAGGAGGCAACAAAGAGCTTTTCCTGTTAGCTGAGTTTGGATTTATGGATAAGCTCTTTTAGGGATCACCCATTCTAATCCTAACACTACCCAAAGCAGTTTTCTTGGGAAATATGACTGAATTTTAAAATATTAAATTGTGTGTATAAAGTGGGTTTTTAAGAATGATTGTTCCCCAGGAGTGGCTCCTTTCTCTTCTTCAGTGGCACTGGTTTAATTAACTATAATGAGTGTGAGTCACCTTGAAAACTAATCTTTTTTTCTTTTTTTCAAAAGTATTCTCCTAATGTTAATGCACTGAGGGCTCACTACTTGCTTCCAATGGGTAGAAAGCAGGGTAGAGGACTGGCCGAAGCTCATTGCAAGACTTATTTGGACCCTAAAGTAGAACTCCATGTTAAGTAATACTAACAATGATCCTCTACCTGGTTCCCAATTCTGAGGGTTCTAGCTGAACCTAGAAATAGGTAGTAATATGGGCATAGCAGAGATGATGACTAAATAGTTATTACAATGATTTTAAGACCAGGAACTAATACTTAAAGAAGGAAAATAGCCAACAAGAGCTAATGATGTATTTGATTCAAAAACTGAAAGGCAGAAGCTTAAGGAAAAAAATACATGAGACATAGCTTTTAATCTTTTAATTGCTGTATGTGTGTTCTGTATTTCAGCCTTTTTGTGAGCTCCTTGAGGTTAAAGCCAAATCTGTTAAACTGCTTTTCTGTTCTCCTCATAATGCCCTAGGATAGTTTACTCAGTAAATCCATGGTGGTAAAGACAACCTTGTAAGTAGCCATGTGGTATGTCCCTTTTTAATTTACAACAGCAGCTATAGATGCTGATTCCTGATTGACTAGTTTATGTAATTTGAAGCTTTATTACCAGATGCATACCTATTAATATTTTTACATTTTATTGATGAATTGACCCTTTTCTCATTATGAAATGTCCCTCTTAATCTCTAACAATGTTCCTTGTCCTGAAGTATAGTATATTTTTTTGGATGTTAATGTAGTCATTTTCCTCATTAAATTTGTTTCCTTTTAAATTCTTGAGTTTATTTAATTGGTCTTACAGTCTTTGCCTGTTAATTCCATCATCTAGATCTATTATTTCTGAGTCTATTAATACTGACTGATTTTTCTCCTCATTGCAGGTCACATTTTCTGGTTTCTTCACATGTCTAGTTATTTTTATTGAATGTTGGACATTGTCTGCTTTACATTATTGAATGCTAGGTTTTATTTTCCTTCAGAAAGTGTTGAACTGATTTGATGGGCAATTAAGTTCTTTGATTACTAGCTTGATCTTCCTGAGGCTTGTTTTAAGCTTTATTAGAGTAGATCTAGTTTGGCCCTTTTGAGGGGATTTCATTTCTAAAGTCTTTATTGACTCTTCCAGTTGTTTAACAAGCTATCTTCACTTTGGCTGGCCAGAACCTAAATGTCTCCTTATCCTAGGAATTTTCAGTTTAAAGCTTCCATTTCCTGACATATGGAGCTTTTCTCTTTGAATTTGCAGCTTAGTATTCAGCCAGAGACTCAAAGGAACCTCTATGCACCTTTCTGGAGTTCTATATAATTCCCTTTTTTTCTGGTCTCTTATCCTACACTCTCTGGCTATGTCAGTTTTCCCAAACTTTAATCCCTTTCTTCTCAACTCAATGAAACCTCCATGCTCTGCTTGGGTTTTCCTTGGGTCAGTAGTCCAAAAACTGCCTCCAGATAAAAAGCTGAAACTATGATAAGGTTTACTTCACCCCCTCCCCTAAAGTCAGGGATCACAGTTTTTTGCTGGCTATTTTCAATAACTGAAAACTTTTGCTTCACATATTTCACCGTGCCTTTTTAGTTATGTACAGTGGGAGGTCTAGTCCAATATCATTTATTCTGTCATGAGAATGGGCAGAAACCTGCTTAATGATCTCTGTCAATCTTGACCCAATATAACTTTCCTCTGGGGATATAGAGAAAGAACAGTATCTTTCTCTCATTAATCTTTAATTTACCCATGATATATGGAGATGTGTATTTGCTGCTAGGATTCTGCAAGTAACTTGATCTGAAGTATCCTAATCAGGCCATGAAAATGACAGGTATACCTGGCTATTATCACGCATGGAGCAGACTGAGTACCTGTAATAAAGAAAAATGAAAAGCAAGGCAGTGGAAGAGGAGAAAGGGCAAAAGAAAGAGGTGGGGAAGAGAGATCACATAAGAAGAATGGATAAGGAAAAGAACAAGAATTGTAAATCTTCATGAATTAAGTTTTTCAGAAGAATAACACTTCTACCTACAGCCGGGGGTGCTGTAAGCATGGAGGCACAGATGAGAAAAAGGGGACAAGATATTTCTGTTTTAGTCATTGCATTTTCTTCCTTTTGCAAGGAAGGACATATTTATGATAAGAAATCCTTATAAAAGGACAATGGAAAGTGATCATGATACTGGAATCTTTTACCTTAAGGATTTTTTAATGTTATTAAATCAAGACAATGGATTTCGCCAATGGAGTGAAGTGGGCATTGAGTGCTGGAGATGCCAATGAATAAGTGTTCTAGCTTTGCCAGATAACACAGTCAACACACTTTGGCTCCTTTCATCTTCCACAGCAAAATGGCTTACTATGTACAGTCTATGATATCAGTAAATAATCCATCCTAGAAGGAAACAGGTGTTGAGTTCTTACTTCTTACTTGTATTTCTAATTTACTCCTTGTATTCCAGACTTAGCTCTTTAGAAACAAAGCCCATACTGGTGCCATAATTGCCAGAATTAGCCAAGCTAAGGGTATTTTTTTTTCCTGACAAAAGACAAATGGCTGGAAATTACATGTGCATTTGTTGTTGATGTTGTTGTTTTGGGTTTTTTTTGTTTTTTTTTTTTTTGGCTCAGTGGGAAAAAATTCTATGATTCAACAGAAGTCCTCAGCAGTGGACTGAACAGGCTGGGAATTGCAGGGGATTTCCTAGAAGTGTTTTCAGCCATTTCTCAAGGACAACCAAAATCTAAAAGTACTTGTTTCCTGTTTCTCCTCTTTCTTGCTAACTTGGAACACTGAGACAGACCAGAAATTGAAGATGTGAAAAAATGTCTTAAAGTACAGCTGTTTTTAAGTGGCCATTAGGAGTAATTTAAGTGTCCAAGGATAGTATGTGTATGAGCTTCTGACATTAGCTATGTGAATGCTTCCTCTACTTGGAGCTGAGAGGAGAAAAGCCTTCCCCTAAAGGATGATTTTAAGCAAGAATTTATTTTGGCCATTGACATGAGAGTTTGCTGAGTTTTTCTGCTTGTCTACCACAAGTGAGGGTGCTCAGAAGGAGGTGGCCCTCATTGCTTCTAAACTAAGGAAGGGACTATTAGCAGATCAACACTCTCAAAACAAGGATTTAAAGAGAGCAGGGGTATGCCTGTGCCTCCCTTCAGTGGTGCTCTTAATGTGTCTGTGGCAAGTGGAGCCCTAATTAAAAATGGTATTTGTGATGTCAGGGAACCAGACCACACAGCAGCCACAGTGTGGCTGGCCTCAGTCCTCCTATGAGTGCTCTCTGTTTGTTGACTGCCATTCTAAAGTCTTGGCTACATAGGGGGTCAGTTCAGATGACCTTGGCTAGAGAGGGGGCCAGTTCAGATGACCTTGGCAATAGCAGCACCAGCAACCGACACTGGATGGAAAGGGATGGGTGTTATTTTCAGATGGGGAAGACAACGTGACTAGCACCGTCTAAGCATTTACAGTCTCATGTGAGACAGAAGCACACATTCCCAGGCAGCACTGGTAGAGCGGGGAAAGGACCTCACGCATCATTGGTCATCTTTAGGAATTCTTCAGACATAAAAGAGCAAAAATGAAGTTAAGAAAATTGTTATGGGGCACCTGGGTGGCTCAGTTGGCTAAGCGACTGCCTTCGGCTCAGGTCATGATCCCGGAGACCTGGGTTCGAGTCCCACATCGGGCTCCCTGCTCTGCGGGAAGCCTGCTTCTCCCTCTCTCACTCCCCCTGTTTGTGTTCCCTCTCTGGCTGTGTTTCTCTCTGTCAAATAAATAAAATCTTAAAAAAAAAAAAGAAAAAAAAAGAAAATTGTTATGGGCTGAATCACATGAATTTCCCCAAAATTCATATGTTGAAGTCCTAACCCTCAATGCCTCAGTATGTGACTGAACTTGGAGACAGAACCTTTAAAGAGGCAATTAAGTCAATGAGGCCATACGGATGGGTCCTAATACATCAAACCAGTGTCCCTAGAAAGAGGTTAGGATATACACCTGGGATGCAGGAACACAGAAAAAGACCACAAAATGACACAGGGGGAACACAGCCATCCACAGGCCAAGGAGACAGGCCTTAGTAGAAACCAAGTCTACCTACACTTTGATCTTGGATTTCTAGCTTCCAACACTGTGACAAAATTGACTTCTGTTTTGTAAGCCACCCAGTCTGTGGTTCTTTGTTCTGTTAGACCTTGCAAACCAATACAAAAGGGAAAGGAATTTGTCCAAGTTCACGTAAGAATTTGGAGTCAGAGCTCTGAATCTTCCAGAACTACAATCTTTCCATTTTACCACACAGCACACACATAGGTACATAACAGAGGAGTCACTAAAACTTTAAGAGGGTTTTTTTGTATAGTTCCATGAAGCCATAAAGGCCTATAATGGAAAAATGTGTGCAATTCAAATGCTACTTACATTGATAGTGAGAAACCTAACTCCAGAGACTCACATTAGGGGCGCCTGGGTGGCTCAGTTGGTTAGGCGACTGCCTTCGGCTCAGGTCATGATCCCGGAGACCCGGGATCGAGTCCCACATTGGGCTCCCTGCTCGGCGGGAAGCCTGCTTCTTCTTCTCTCACTCCCCCTGCTTGTGTTCCCTCTCTCGCTGTGTTTCTCTCTGTCAAATAAATAAATAAATAAAATCTTAAAAAAAAAAAAAAAAAAGCAGAGCTGGTGGCACAGCAAAGCTCTGAATCTGATGTCTTGGGACACAGGCGCTGGAGACGGGGGCATGTCTGTGACAGAGCCCGAGAGAGCTTTGTGAAGAGTGGGCG
>PITA01012305.1:9347-62740 GCA_004023965.1 Spilogale gracilis
CCAAATATAGGTTGTTTTATTAGAAATGTCATAAAAATCAGTTTTTTTTTTTTTCAAATATTATGAGTAGTTTCATGGGAACACTCTACCTTTAGGAAGCAGGCAAAACTGTACACTGGAGATGTCCAGAAAGCACTGCTGGACACGACTCCTTCATTGTGTGACACTGGACTTGGCACAGGTGTTTCCTGGAGTCCTTTGATTAAACTCAAGGGAACTCAAAATGCTGACATGATAATCAATAGGCACAAAGACTCGATACCTCTTTCTGTGAAAATCTCCTTCTTTTTCCTATTATATTTCAACCAGGGATTACTTCACAGGCTGCAAAATGAATCTTTCACTCAAAGGAAAAATGGAAAGTGGTGATACATTCATCAATTTGCTGGTTTGAGGTTTTGGGGGTTTTTGTTTGTTTGTTTTTGGTTCTGCATTAGCTACATGGCATCAATATCACTTTTTTCCTAGAGGGACAGATCTTACAAATCACTTCTCAGTTTTGAACAAATATCATAGTGAACAATGCTGCTGGGAAGAATCTTGCCTCAAGGGACTACTTATTGTCAACTAGCTTTCGGAGGAGCTGAAATAACATTGTTTTGCTCAACGAATATCACCTTTAGCATCATGTTTTTGAAAGTATAAATGTAAACACAGTAGAACAAGGATGCCATCTTCTCTTTTGCTTTCTTTCCTTTTTTTTTAAATCTCACTGACCTCCCTGTGCATGTGTGCCCACCCAACCTTCACATAAGTCTGAAGCATAAGCCCATGTTTCTGAATTATTTTAAGTTTTTCTTCATCTCTCCTAATATAATTTTTCCTAAAATAATTTTGTTCCACATAAAAAATAAAAATAGTGAGATATAGTATAGTATAGATATATGTACAACATATGTAGTTGTACAACATACAACATACAATACTATACAACAAATAGTATAGATATATGTACACATGTGTGCATATGTGTTGTATGTGTATATACATGTATCATATATATATATATGTGTGTGCATGCATGTGCAAATTTGTATTATTTTCATCATTAGCACTAAATGTTCATCTAAATGAGGAAGGGAGAGGATTAGAATTTTATGCCAAGTAAGAACTATTTTTTTAAAGATTTTATTTATTTGACAGAGAGAAACACAGCTAGAGATGGAACACAAGCAGGGAGAGTGAGAGAGGGAGAAGAAGGGTTCCTGTTGAGCAGGAAGCCTGATGTGGGGTTCGAACTCGGGACTCCAGGATCACGACCTGAGCCAAAGGCAGACGCTTAACGACTGAGCCACCCAGGTGCCCCAACAACTATTTTTTTGTTCATTGAGCATCTATAACTAGTCAGGCAACAGCAGTAAAGGTGGTATCTTATTTAAATTTCAGCAACACTGTGGGAGGAACATATTCAACTTAATTTTACAAAAGAGAAAAATGGCTAATAAAAGTTATTCCAAAACTTACAAGAGGGATAAATAGCATGCTTCAAATTTGAATTCAGGTCTGTCTGAATCAGTTACCTACATTTTTTTTTATCATTATTACTATTTATTTGCTAATTCATTAATTAAGGTAGTATACCATGTACCTATTAAACAAACACATGAAAAGTTTTTATTGAGAACTCCATTCACTCCTAACTTCGAAGCAGAGTGGCACAACTTATATATAAAATAAAGCTCCTAAGTTACCTTCCCCGCAGAGAATTAGAGTGAATACAGAAAGTTAGAAGTCTTTTTTTTTCTTTCCTGTTTCAGTAAGAAATAGCACCAAAAATAGATGATCATTGCTTAGTTTGGCACCTTACTGGCCTCTTAGATTTACACAGGCAGCTACAATGATGAGTCTAGAATTAAGATCGTTTGTTTCTTTTAAGTAGACCCTATGCCCAGGGTGGAGCCAACCCAGGGCTTGTACTCATGAGCTTAAGATTAAGATCTCAGCTGAGGTTAGGACTTGGACATTCAACCAACTGAGCCACCCAGATGCCTGCAGAACTAAGTTTCTTAGCAAAATGGAACAGAGGGAACCAAATTTCTGGTAAACCCAGAGGAGACTTACCTCAATCACCTCGAACTGCCCCAACAAAATACAAAAGACTGGGTGGCTTAAATAGGTTTTTATTTGTTTGTTTTGTTTCTTTGGGTTTTGTTTTGTTTTGTTTGTTTGTTTTTTTGTTTTTGTTTTTTCCTCACAGTTCTGAATGCTGAACACCGAAGATCAGAGCAGCAGCATGGTCAGGTTTCGGTAAGATCTCTCTCCCTGGCTGTGGACAGCTGCTGTCTTTATGTGTGGGACTTTCCTTAGATAAGTGTACATGAGGATGGAGAAAAAGAGAGATCAAGGGATCTGGTGTCTCTCCTTACAAGGGCACTAACGTCATCATGAGGGCCCCACTCCCACGACCTCATCAAAACCTAATTATCTCTCCAAAGTCCCATCTCCAAACACTATCACAATGGGAGTTAGGGCTTTAATGTACCCGTTTGGGAGGGGGATAAAATTCAGTCCATAGCAAGATGGACTGAGGGGAAAATACAGAGAAGCTACAGAATAATAGAAAAATTACTGGGACAAACAAGTTGATGGGAACTTAAAATCTATTTTTGTTTTATAAATGGGAGGGGCAAATCAAGAAAATCCCCTTGGCTGAAATGAACAAAAGTCCACTAAAGGTTGAGATGCCAGATATTCAGTTTGAGGTTCTTTACTCTATGGTGGGTGTTGTAATAATTCTTTTCTTTTTGCCTCAAACCCTAAGATTGCCTTATCTGGTGATATCATAGGCAATATTCTAGGAAAAAGGATTATGCTGTTGGAAATGCCAAGCACAGTAAGATCTAACTATGGAAACAACATGGCAAGCTATATTACTAATTAGCAGAAGCAGGAGCTCAGGAATAAAGGGAGAATTACCATTGACCCCATTGCTGTCTTCCTTCACTCCTAAATCTCTGGAGAGTTGTACCAGTAAACTGCAGTTCATACTGTGTGTGCCACAGAATTCATTTGATTTTCCAAGGGCAGGGAACTTAACTTGACATTTGAGTTTAACAGATATTTTTTGAGTCTCTACGATTTCCTAGCACAGTGGTAGTGGACTGACTAGGCAAATCTGCGGTCATTCAAAGGAGCTTTAATAACACAGAGTGATCTCAACTACACAGAGAGATGTCATTTGAACTTGGGACAATTTCAGCAAAATACAGACAAAGGAGGAGTCTATAATTGCATTATAGTGGAGGTACTAGTTTGCTACTCTGTCATAGCAAAGTACCACAGTTGGGTGGCTTAAACAACAGGACTGGTATTGTCTCAGTTCTAGACAGGCTAGAGATTCAAAATCAAGGTATCAGCAGGGTTGGTTCCTTATAGAGCTGTGAGGGAGGGATGTGTTCCAGGCTTCTCTGCTTGGCTTGTACATGACTCTCTTCTATCTGTGTTTTTACCTCATCTTCCTACTATGTGTGTTTGTCCTTGTGTCCAAAATTTCCCTTAATAAGGACACTAGCCATATTGGATTACAGCCTATTTCAAAGTCCTTATTTTGAATTTGGTTATTTCTGTAAATAACTTATCTCCAAATAAGGTCACATTCGGAAGGAGTTCTGGGTGCTAGGCTTCCAACCTACCTGTTTTGGTGAGACATAATTCTCATAGCAAGAGCTAATAAATACAATTTCAGAAAATCATCCTATATTAAGGAAGCTCCTTAGAAGGACCCCAGATTTACTCCACTGTGCAAGACAGTCCTTGAATGTAGGAAATAAAGAAAAAATGACAATGGAGCAATGTATTAATGGATGGTGGGAGTAATTACTTTCCCTAAACTGCGAGACGATTATTTTTCTTAAATTCCCAACCCAAATATTGCATGTATAACTGACTTCCAAAATTATTTTGATAGCACTGGAATAAGTTTACATCCTACCAAATGGGCTGCATTTGAAGAAACAATATCCATCTGAAATTCAAATTATTGCTGGTTTATTGAAATATAAAGTCCTGCTATTTTATAATAATGCTCTGGATGTTGTAGCTTTCTAAATGAGGTTTCTGACTATATTTTAGATTCCTAGAAATTTTTAGTTTTGTATTTAATTTTTCTAATCAAAGATCATATCATTTAATTTCTGAGGCTCTGCTCTTAAAATTGAAAGTTAAAATTTTATGATTAAAAGTTTTATGGCTATTGTAAAACTACACAATAGGGGAAACAATAGTATAGTCAAATTCTTTTTAAAGTATAAAGACAAAACTTTAATAATTTTGTGTCTTTAAAAATATACTTTTTATTTCTTCTTTTCTGCAAAGGTGGTAGTAACTCATTGTCTTGGATGCATAAGAGCATGCATATTTAAAATGCTAAAGTTAAAAATTTGCATTATAATGAAACTGGTAACTGTCCAATGTCTTATTCTAAACCACAAAGTTCAAGCATTCTATGGTTAGGGGCAAGAAGTCAAATTTTCTACATAAGATAAAGAGTTGAAAAAAATCATAAAATTTAAATGTCTTTCATTATAATTTTTTAAATAGGTCTATCTCATATTTTCTTATTTCTACATTGTCTTCATCAATGTAAGTCTGTGACATAAATTTTAATGCATGATTTATGATTACAAATTCATTTTTTCATTCTCATTTATTATGGGGTGTCACATTTTATCACGCCTGCATTTAATCATCTCCTGTCTGCATATTAATGGTTACAAATATGATACCTGTGTAGACCCAAGAAGCCAGGAGCTTAGCTGTCTCAGAGTGTAATGGTTGAGTGCCTTGAAAAGTGGGGTTGGAAGAAAAAAAATACTTTAGATGTCTTTGTATGTGCATATGCATTATGGGAAAATTCATGTAATGAAAAAGAGCGTTTTCTATAGTGTAGAGTCAATTTGTGTAAATTGATTTTTCATAATCCCCCATAATTTGTACATCCATAACTGTATTGAACATATAACAAGGTTTGTGTCAAAACCAGGCAAGATCATAAACAAGACATTGCTACGTTTTAGTGTCAAGCCTAGACCAATAGGAAATACACTAATGACCTGAGGTGCATTCATTCACGCTAACACATCTCATGTATTAATGGCTAAAATACATAAATGAAAAAAATACATAAATAAAGGAAGTTAGAGTTGATCTGAAGCTGACATGAGGTTTTGAGAGTTAAATGGGGAATGTGCAATTAAAGATAAGTAGGGAATCTGCTGCTACTAAAATATGGGTGCTTGACAAAAACATGTGCTCAAAATATGTGTAATCAATGAAAAAGTATTTTATTTCTAGTTATCAACAAATAGTACCTGGGACTTACATCTGGCATGAATGCAAATTGAGGTGCCAGCCACAGGGATGATACAGTGAGATACGTTTAGAGAGGAACTGGGCTGAGTCCCACTAACAAGCTATAAGAAAAGGAACAAAAAATCATGGGCAGACCATCAGGTACAAAGAACCAAACCAAACCAAGATCAATGAAAAACCATACACACCTGGGAAAAAAAGGAATTATGATAACCTTGGGAGGAAAAAATAATTTGGAAAGTACAACACTATGGACATCACAACATGTGTGCTCCATAGAGTTAACAGAATCAGAAAAAAGACAAAAACAAAAACAAAAAACAAATCTATGATCAATGACAGAGGGTGTGTTGCTGCCTAAAGACACTGGGGTTAAGTCTGAGGACTTTAGGACTCATAAAGAATGAGGAGGTGTATTAATTAAGAGGAGTTGAATGCATGATCAGTATTGCAGTAGAGAAACAGAAATGTAATGAGTTGTCATCTTTGCACTCAGATGGCTACATGGGAAGACTGTCCTAACACAAAGAAAATCAAAGACAGAATCATGGAAGACAAGCTAAAGGGTTGAAATGTAAAGATAAGAGAGGGTGGTGTGTCAAGAATATCAACATAGCCATATTTAAGGATTAAGAATAAAAGCATTCTAATCCCTATTTTCAAAATAGGATATTGGCCTTGGGATAAACTGGACTGCCTTCTGAAATCTATTACCTTACTTTTTTTTTTTTTTAAGATTTTATTTATTTATTTGACAGAGAGAAACACAGCCAGAGAGGGAACACAAGCAGGGGGAGTGAGAGAGAGAGAAGCAGGCTTCCCGCCGAGCAGGGAGCCCGATGTGGGACTTGATCCCCGGTCTCCGGGACCATGACCTGAGCCGAAGGCAGTCGCTTAACCAACTGAGCCACCCAGGCACCCCTATTACCTTACCTTCTTATGTTACTCTAGGTTCTAAAGGAGAAATACTTCCAAAAAAAACCTTCACTCTTGAAAATTAAGGTCCCTGTCCAATCTTCTTTTGATTCTATATTTTCCCGTCCTTTTAGGCAAAACTTTAAGGTTAACACATCAGAGTAATAAACAAAGTCTTATGAAGCGATAAAGCCATTCCATTTAAAGGAATGTAGATTTCAGAGGGAAAATGTGTTTTCCCAGAGATTCTTAATAATTATTTCTGCCTTTTTCAGACATGATAAAGTTTACATGAGTAATAAATCCTATGGATGCTAACAAAATCACAATAGTTTTGCAAGGAAATAAACTATACAATTAGAAATTTCTTTTTTAATGATTTTTTATTATTATGTTCAATTAGCCAGCATATAGTGCATCATTAGTTTTTGATGTGGTTTTCAACGATTCATTAGATGTATATAACACCCAGTACTCATCACAACATGTGTGCTCCTTAATACCAATCACCTGGTTACCCCATACCACCACCCCCTCCATTCTGTAACTCTCAATTTGGTTCCCAGAGTCCAGAATCTCTCATGGTTTGTCTCCCTCTCTGATTTCTTCCCATTCAGTTTTCCTTCCCTCCCTCCCCCTGTTGTCCTCCATACTATTCTTTATGTTCCACATATGAGTGAAAACATACAGTAACAGTTAGAAATTTCAATAGGCGGGGCACCTGGATGCTCAATCAGTTAAGTGTCTGTCTTTGGCTCAGGTCATGATTCCAGGGTCCTATGATCAAGACCTGCAGTGGGCTTCCTGCTTAGCCTCTCCCTCTGCCCTTGCTCCTATAGTCTCTTTTGCTCACTCTCTATCTCTCACATAAATAAAATCTTTAAGAAGTGGAGAAAAGGAAGATGTGTGTTCTCTGTGGGAATGCAGACCAGTCCAGTCACTGTGGAAAACACCATGGAGGTTCCTCAAAAGATTAAAAATAGAATTAACATAGGCTCCAGTAATTCTGCTATTTAACCCAAGAATACAAAAACACAAATTTGAAAAAAAAAATATATATATATATTTTGAAATATATATATATATCTCCTGATGTTTATTTCAGTGTTATTTACAATAGTCAAATTATGGAAGCAACCCAGGGTCTTTTGATAGATGAATGGGTAAAGAAGTGATATATGTATAAATAGGACACCATTCATCCACCAAAAAAATAAATAAATAAATAAAGAATGAAGTATTGCCATTAACAACACTATGGACAAACCTAGAGAATATAATACCAAGTGAAATAAGTTAGAGAAAGGCAAAATACCCTATGATGTCACTCATGTATGGAATTTAAGAAACAAAACAAAACAAAAGAGACAAACCAAAAACACACTCCTAGTTATGGAAGACAAACTGATAATTACCAGAGAGGAGATGGGTGGAGGGATATGTGAAATAGATGAAGGAGATCAAGAGTACACTTATCTCAAAATATAAAAGTTTGGGGGGAGGAACAAGACTGTGGAGGAGGGGGAGACCTAGATATCATCAGGTCCCAGGAGTTCAGCTAGATAGCTATTAAAACCAGTCAGAACACCTACAGGAGATCAACAGGAGATCGAAGAGAAGAAGAGCAGCAATTCTAGGAACAGAAAAGTGACTACTTTCTGGAAGGTGGGATGCATGGAGAAGTGAACGGGAGGTGACATTTGGGAAGTTAGACCACAGGGGGAGGGGCTGGCTACCGGCCAGCAGTAGGGCAGCTGAGCACAAAATCAGAACTTTTAGAAGTCTGCTCCACTGGGGGACGTTGCTCCAGAGGCTAAGTGCGGGTTGGGGGAAGGGGAGGGTGGAATCCTTGCTGGGACAGTGTGGTCTCAGGACACACAGGGTTACAGAAGGACCTGGGGTGCCTGAGGGTGGCAGAGCTCCCCTGTATTGGAATGGGAAGGCTGGCTGCAGAGACCAAACCAAGGAAGGGGCTTGCAGCTCAGGGTTACCTTAACCTGTGATCCGAGGTAGAGTAGGGCCACTGTTCTTCAAGCAGGGATCCCAAAAGTGGCAAATCTGAGGAAAGCCCCCTCCTTCCTTCATTGAGAGGAGCAGCGCAGCAATGCACTGCAGGAATCTGCTGGGTTTGGAGACTCCAAATGGGGCTGAGTGCCAGAGATAGAAATGCTTGGTCACAAGCTGGGTGTGCAAAGAGTGTGGCCAGAGCCAAGGGAGACAGGAGTGACTGACTACTTTTTTCTGAGGGTGCACTGAGGAGTGGGGCCCCTGAGCTCTCCGCTCCTCGGGCTGGAAACTGAGAGGCTGCCATCTTCATTCTCCTCCTCCAAAGCTGTATGGAAAATGTTCAGGAAACAAAAGGTACTGAAAGCGAACCTGAATAGATTGCTTAGCCTATCCTCTAGCAAGGGCGGTGCAATTCTGCCTCCGGCAAAGACTTTTGAAAATCAATACAACAAGCCTCTCCCCCGGAAGATCAGTGAGAACATCCAGCCAAGACCAAGTTCACTGATAAATGAGAACTGTGGAACTTCAGAGCTAGGGAAATGCACTATGTAGAATTCATGTTTTTCCCCCACGATTCTTTAATCTTTCAAAGTTAGGGTTTTTCTTTTCTTTTCTTTTTTTCTTATTCTATTTTTAATTTTTTTCCTCTTTCCTATTTTAACATTTTTAAACTAACCCCTTTTAAATTTTTTTAATTTCGTTGTTTTAGTCATATTCTATCCCTTCATAGTATTTAAGGTTATTTTTTGTGTACATATAAGTTTTTCTTTCTTTAAAACTTTGGGATACAGTTTCTTCTAATAGATAAAAATATATCCTAAATCTAACACATGGCTTTTTCTAGTCTCCAGCCTGACTACACTCTTTACTCTTTTTTCTCCTTTTTTAAACCAACTTCTTATCAATTTCTTTTCAGAATCTTTTTAAATTTTCATCTTTACAGCCATATTCCATCCCTTCATTGTGTATACCCTTATTTTAGTACGTACATAACTTTTTCTTTCTTTATTTTGGGAGGCAGTTTCTTCTAACAGACCAAAATACATCCAA
Source organism: Spilogale gracilis (assembly GCA_004023965.1). Classification (NCBI taxonomy): domain Eukaryota; kingdom Metazoa; phylum Chordata; class Mammalia; order Carnivora; family Mephitidae; genus Spilogale; species Spilogale gracilis. Next base: position 18,630 of record PITA01012305.1, read on the forward strand.
AATCAAGTGTGTGGTTCTGTTCTATTCACCAGTCTAATCATATATATATATATATGGAGAGAGAGAGAGAGAGAGAGAGAGACAGAGAGAGAGAGAAAATTTTTTTTCCTTTCTTCTCCCCCTAGTTTTGGGTCTCTTCTGATTTGGTTAGTGTTTATTTTTTCTGGCATCATTGCTACCCTTTTAGCATTTTATTCTCTCATTCATCTACTCTTAACTGGATAAAATGACAAGGCAGAAAAACTCACCTCAAAAAAAAAAAAAGAATAAGAGGCAGTACCGATGGTTAGGGACCTAATCAATGGGACATTAGTAATATGTTAGAAGTAGAGTTCAGAATGACCCTTATCAAGGTCCTAGCTGGGCTCAAAAAAGCATGGAAGATATTAGAGAATCCCTTTCTAGAGATATAAAATTCCTTTCTGGAGAAATAAAAGAACTAAAATCTAACCAAGTTGAAATTTAAAAAGCTATTAATGAGGTGCAATAAAAAATGGAGGCTCTTACTGCTAGCATAAATGAGGCAAAAGAGAAAAATAGTGACCTAGAAGATGAAATAATGGAAAATAAAAAAGCTGAGAAAAAGAGAGACAATCAACTACTGGACCATGAGGGGAGAAGTTGATAGATAAGTGATGCCTTAAGATGAAACAGTATTAGAAAATTGGGATCCCAGAAAAAAGAGAGAGGAGCAGAAGGTATAATGGAGCAAATTATAGCAGAGAATTCCCTTAATTTGGCAAAGGGAACAAGCATCAAAATCTAGGAGGCACAGAGAACCCCCCTCAAAATCAATAAAAATAGGTCCACACCCCATCATCTAATAGTAAAACCTACAAGTCTCAGTGACAAAGAGAAAATCCTGAAAGTAGCTCAGGAGAAGAGGTCTGCAAACTACAATGGCAGAAATATTAGATTGGAAGCAGAACTATCGACAGAGACCTGGCAGGACAGAAAGGACTGGCATGATATATTCAGAACACTAAACAAGAAAAGAATGCAGCCAAGAATACTATATCCAGGGACACCTGGGTGGCTCAGTTGGTTAAGCGACTGCCTTCAGCTCACGTCATGATCCCGGAGTCCTGGTATTGAGCCCCACATCAGGCTCCCTGCTTGGTGGGAGGCCTGCTTCTCCCTCTCTCACCCCCCCTGTTTGTGTTCTCTCCCTAGCTGTGTCTCTCTGTGTATTTCAAATAAAGAAATAAAATCTTAAAAAAAAAAAAAAAGGATACCATACTCACCTATGCTGTCACTGAAAATAGAAAAAGATATAAAAATATTCCAGATCAAACAAAAACTAAAAGAATTTTCAAACACCAAACCAGTCCTACAGGTAATATTGAAAGGGGTCTTCTAAGCAAAGAGAGAGCCTAAAATTAACAGACCAGAAAGGAACAGAGACAATTTACAGTCACAGTCATCTTATAGCAATACAATGGCACTAAATTCATATCTTTTAATAGTTACTCTGAATGTAAATGGGCTAAATGCCCCTATCAAAAGACACAGGGTGTCAGAATGGATAAAAAACAAGACCTAGTGATATGCTGTCTCCAAGAGTGTCATTTTAGACCCAAAGACACTGCCAGATTTAAAGTGAGGAGGTGGAAAACAATTTATCATGCTAATGGACATCAAAAGAAAGCTGGGGTGGCAACCCTTATATTAGACAAGTTAGATTTTAAGCCAAAGAAGACTATAGTAAGAGATGAGGAAGGACACTGTATAATACTTAAAGGGTCTGTCCAACTAGAAGGTCTAACAATTTTAACTATCTAAGTCCCTAACATGGGAGCAGCCAATTATATAAACCAATTAATAACTTAATCAAAGAAACACATCAAAAATAATACAATAATAGTAGGGGACCTTAACACTCCCCCCCATTGAAATGGACAGATCATCTAAGCAAATGATCAACAAAGAAATAAAGACTTTAAATGGCACACTGGACCAGGTGGACATCACAGATATATTCAGAACATTCCAACCCAAAGCAAGAGAATACACATTCTTCTCCAGTGCACATGGAACATTCTCCAGAATAGATCACATCCTGGGTCACAAATCAGGTCTCAACTGGTAACAAAAGATTGGGATCTTTCCCTACATGTTTTCAGACTATAATGCTTGGAAACTAGAACTTAACCACAAGAAGAATACAGTTGGAAAGAACTCAAATATGTGGAGGCTAAAGAATATTCTACTAAAGAATGAATGGGTCAACCAGAAAATTAAAGAAGAATTTAAAAAAATTCATGGAAACAAATGAAAATGAAAACACAACTGTTTGGGGTGTGTGGGTGGTTCAGTTATTAAGCATCTGCCTTTGGCTCATGCCATGATCCTGGAGTCCTGGGATCCAGCCCCGCATCGCACTGGGTTCCCTGCTCAGTGGGAAGCCTGCTCCTCCCTCTCTCACTCCCCTTGCTTGTGTTCCCTGTCTCACTGTGTCTCTCTCTGTCATAGAAATAAAATCTTAAAAGGAAGAAGAAGAAGAAGAAGAAGAAGAAGAAGAAGAAGAAGAAGAAGAAGAAGAAGAAGAAGAAGAAGGGGAGGAAGAAGGAGAAAACTGTTCCAAACCTTTGGGACACAGCAAAGGCAGACACTGCCTTTGGGACACAGCAAAGGCAGTCCTGAGAGGAAAGTATATAGCAATACAAGTCTTTCTCAAGAAACAAGAAAGGTCTCAAGTATACAACCTAACCAACCCTACACCTAAAGAGCTTGAGAAAGAAGAGCAAAGAAAGCCTAAACCCAGCAGGAGAAGATAAATAATAAAGATCAGAGCAGAAATCAATGAAATAGAAACCAAAAGAACAGTGGAACAAATCAACAAAACTAGGAGCTGGTTCTTTGAAAGAATTAACCAGATAGATAAATCCCTTTCCAGACTTATCAAAAAGAAAAGAGAATAGACCCAAATTAATAAAATCATGAATGAAATAGGAGAGATCACAGCCAACACCAAAGAAATACAAACAATTATAAAAACATATTACAAGTAACTATATACCAGCAAATTTGACAATCTGGAAGAAATGGATGCATTCCTAGAGAAATATAAACTATCAAAACTGAACCAGAAAGAAATAGAAAACCTGAACAGACCCATAGCCAGTAAGGAGATTGAAGCAGTCATCAAAAATTTCCCAACAAACCACAAGTTCAGGGCCAGATGGCTTCCTAGGGGAATTCTACCAAACATTTAAAGAAGAATTAGTACCTATTCTCCTGAAACTGTTCGAAAAAAATAGAAATGGAAAGAAAACTTCCAAACTCATTTTATGAGGCCAGCATTACTTTGATCCCCAAACCAGACAAAGACCCCATCAGAAAGGAGAATTACAGACCAATATCCTTGATGAGCACAGATGCAAAAATTCTCATCAAAATACTTGCCAGTAGGATCCAACATTACATTAAAAGGATTATTCACCAGGACCAAACAGGATTTATTCCTGGGCTGTAAGCTGGTTCAACATCCACAAATCAGTGTGACACAGTACCTTAATAAAAGAAAGAACAAGAACCATATGATCCTTTCAATAGATGCTGAAAAAATATTTGACAAAGTACAGAATTCTTTCTCAATCAAAACTCTTCACCGTGAAGGGACAGAGGGTAATACATGAGTATCATCAAAACCATCTATGAAAAACCCACAGCAACTATCATTCTCAATGGAGAAAAACTGAAAGCTTTTCTCCTTAGGTCATGAACACGGCAGAGCTGTCCACTATCACCAGTGCTATTCAACATAGTACAAGAAGTCCTAGACTCAGTAATCAGACAACGGAAAGAAATAAAAGGATCTGAATTGGCAAAGAAGTCAAACTCTCACTCTTGGCAGATGATAGGATACTTTATGTGAAAACCCCAAAGATGCCACTTTTAACCACAAAATGGTTAGAACTCATACAGGAATTTGGTAAAGTGTCAGGATATAAAATCAATGCACAGAAATCAGTTGCATTTCTATACACCAACAGCAAGACAGAAGAAAGAAAAATTAAGGAGTTGATCCCATTTACAATTGCACTCAAAACCATAAAATACCTAGGAATAAACATAACCAAAGAGGCTAAGAATCTGTACTCAGAAAACTATAAAGTACTCATGAAAGAAATTGAGAAAGACACAAAGAAATGAAAAATGTTCCATGCTCATGGATTAGAAGAACAAATATTGTGAAAATGTCTATGCTACCTAGAGCAATCTACACATTTAATGCAATCAAAATACCGTCAATTTTTTTCAAAGAAATGTAACAAATAATCCTAAAATTTATATGGAACAAGAGAAGACACTGCATAGCCAGAGGAATGTTGAAAAAGTTGGTGACATCACAATTCCAGACTTCAAGCTCTATTGCAAAGCTGTAATCATCTAGACAGCATGGTACTGGCACAAAAACAGTCACATAGATCAGTGGAACAGAATAGAGAGCTCAGAAATGGACCCTCAACTCTATGGTCAACTCATCTTCGACAAAGCAGGAAAGAATGTCCAGTGGATAAAAGACAGTCTTTTTAACAAATGGTGTTGAGCAACTTGGACAGCCACATGCATAAGAATGAAACTGGACAATTTCCCTACACCATACACAAAAAGAGACTCAAAATGGATGAAAGACTTCAACGTGAAACAGGAGTCTATCAAAATCCTTGAGGAGAACACAGGCAGCAACCTCTTCGACCTCAGCTGCAGCAACTTCTTCCTAGAAACATCACCAAATTTAAGGGAAGCAAGGAAAAAAGTGAACTATTGAAACTTCATCAAGATCAAAAGCTTTTGCACAGCAAAAGAGTCAACAAAACCAAAGACAACTGAAGGAATGGGAGAAGATATTTGCAAATGACATATCAGATAAAGGGTTAGTATCCAAAATCTATAAAGAACTTATCAAACTCAACACCCAAAGAACAAATAATCCAATCAAGAAATGGGCAGAAGTTATGAAGACTTCTTTCTCCAAAGAAGACATCCACATGGCCACAGATGCATGAAAAAGTGCTCAATATCCCTTAGCATCAGGGAAATACAAATCAAAACCATAGTGAGATACCACCTTATACCAGTCAGAACGGCTAAAATTAACAAGTCAGGAAAGCACAGATGTTGGCGAGGATGCATGGAAAGGGGAACCCTCCTGCACTGTTGGTGGGAATATAAGCTGGTGCAGCTACTCTGCAAAACAGTATGAAGATTCCTCAAAAAGTTGAAAATAGAGCTACCCTATGACCCAGCAATTGCACTACTGGGTATTTACCCTAAAGATACAAATGTAGTGATCCAAAGGGGCACATGCACACAAATGTTTACAGCAGCAATGTCCAAAATAGCCAAAATATAGAAAGAATCTTTATGTCCATCAACAGATGAATGGATAAAGAAGATGTGGTATACACATACACACACACACACACACACACACACACACACACAAAATGGAAATGGAATACCATGCAGCCATCAAAAAGAATGAAATCCTGTCATTTGCAACAACATGTATGGAACCGGAGGGAGTATTATGCTGAATGAAATAAGTCAATCAGAGAAAGAAAACTGTCATTTAATCTCTCTTATATGAGGAATTTGAGAGGCAGGGCAGGGGTTCATGGGGGGAAGGAAAAAATGAAACAAGATAGGACTGGGGAGCGAGAGAAACCATAAGAGACTCTTAATCTCAGGAAACAAACTGAGAGTTGCTGGGAGATGGGGGAAGAGGGATAGGGTGACTGGGTTATGGAAAAATAAACATTAATAAAAATTTAAAAATAAAAAATAAAGAGAAATGAACACTTCTCCAGACCTAAAACAAATAAAGAAACAAATAAATAAATTTTCATGAAATAAAAGCAGTGCACATCATGGTCCAATGAGCCAGAATGTGGTTAACATGAAAGGGCAGAAGTCTGGAAGATAACACTGGAGTTTAATGTCTCCAGTGATGAGTGGTATAAAACACTTTCAGTCATATTTCATTGACCAAATTAAGTTAAATAGTCTAAATTAACTGAAAAGGCAACTGGAAAAATTTGGTGTTCTCAGGGTGCCTGTGTTGCTCAGTCATTTGAGTGCCTGACTCTGTATTTTAGCTCAGGTCATGATCTCATGGTCCTGGCCTTGAGCCCCCATCTAGAGCTCTGTGCTCAGCTCAGAGTCTGCTTGAAATTCTCTCTATATATATCCCCCTGCTCCTCCCCCCACTTGCACACTCTATCTCTCAATAAGTAAATAAACAAACAAATAAATAAATACAATTTAAAAAAATAGTGTTCCTGAGTACAGTGGAAATGTTACAGTGTTAGCAAAACAACATTTCCTTCATTATACTACATGTGTCCTCAGACATCTTCCTTTCCTTCTCCTTCCCCGCCTACCCTTACCTCCCCTTCCCCTCTCTGGCTGTATTAATTCTCTGCAACTAACTGATTTCACCAATCTTGCATTTAAAAACAAAACTATATTAATGATAGACAAATTTCCTTCTCCAGCACAAGCATTTCCTCTGAAATCCAAAAGGATATATCCAACTGTCTCTTGAATATCTTCACTTAGCTGTTTCATAGCCATCTTAAACTTAGTATGTTTAAACATGATTAACGATTGGCCCTGTCCCCAAACCGGTCCTCTATTGTGTTTAGGTTCTGCCAATGGCAAATGTCATTGGCTTACGCTCACTCTTAGAAAGTTCCAGGAAAATACATCTCTTTCTCTCTCTTTCCATCCCAAGTCCTCATATTTTAACTTTGAGTTAGGTCCTGAATCTGAGCCCTCCCCCACCACCACTATTATCTCTCACCTACTGCAATGACCTCTTAACTGTTTTTTTTTTCCCTAAATTTACCCCCTTGCTATTTATTTCCAACAAACTACCCAAAGTAATCTTATTTAACCTCAGTTTAGAATGCATTATTTCTTAGGAGAACTCTCTGATGTTTCCCCACATTGCATAGCCCACAGCCTTAAAATGGCCACAGACCACACCTCTTAGTTCCTCCCTGCCTCTTCAATCTCATCTTCTACTGTCTCCCCTTAGCTAATTCCACTCTGCCTACTGTGTGAACCTGCTAGTTAGTCTTTCAAACACATAAAGCCTGCTTCCACCTCAAGGACCTCATACTTACTTTTCTTTCTACTTGAATAGAACCTTTCCCAGATATCTGCATGGCTCTCTCCAGTCCCTGAGCTGAAATGTCATCCTATTAAAGATGGCTTCCAAAAATTTCTATGTAAAATTACAGCCATCTCTTACACATACTCATTTTTTTCCTGCCTTACTCTGATTAAATCTTTTCCCTTATTCAATTTGTCATAAAGGCATGTACTATTTATAATAATTTTCCACAGCCCAATATAAAATTGTGACCCTCAAACTTCCTTCTCCCCTGTGCTGCTTAACTGTTTTTTTTTCCTTACAGTGCTAATCATCAAAGAACATATTATTTAATTGGTTGTTTTCACGATACTAGTTTTTACAGCTGCTGTAACAAATAACCAAAGTTAGTGGCTTAAAAACACACATGTATTATCTTACAATTCTTTAGGTTAGAAATCTGACATGGGTTTCATGCTAAAATCAATGTTTTGGCAGGACTAGAATTATTTTCAGGAGTCTCTAGGGGAAAATCTGTTTCCTTACTTTTTCCAGCTCCTCAAGGCTGCCTGTATTCCTTGGCTTATGGCCTCCTTATATTCTCAAAGCCAGTAAAGTCTGGTTGAAATATTCACATATCACACAGTTCTGACTCTGGAAATTCTGCCTCCATATTTCATTTAAGGGCCCTTATGATAATCCAGGATGGTCTCCTAGTCTGAAGGTCAGCTGATTAACAAATTTATTTCTCTTTATAACCTAATTTCCCTTTGCCCTATAACAATATATTCAGGGCAGTTTCCAGGGCTGGAATGTTGGCATAACTGGGAAAATGGGGGCATTATTCTGCTACAACACTTTGCTTGTTTTCTCTCTCCCTGGTCCCAAAGAGTCTCAGTGTTGGAAGGACACGGATTGTGTTCCCAACTACTCTTCTGCTGCTGGATTTTTCTTGGTTTATGGGAGCAGTTCCCATAAATATTTGTTGGTTAAATCAAATCATGAATAATAGGGGCAACAGGTAGAATCTCTAAGATATAAACTGCTTGAAATCTCACTGCCAGGGGTTGCCTAAATTCACATGATCAAAGTATGGTCTGTGGACAAGCAGTATTGCTATCATCTTAAGAAGTGCCAGAAATGCTTAACCTCAGGTCCCCCTTCTGTTGAATCAGGATCAGCATTTTTTTTTTTTGGAGGGGGGTAAGATCTTCTGGTAATACATAAGCCATGCTTGAGAAAGAGTGACCTGACAAACATAAAAACTGATCAGCTCATCAACTGACACATCTCTAAGAACTTATAGAGGTCTTCTCTGTGCTTGGGATGTTGAATGACTGGATGCTCATCTCCAATGACCTAAGCACACACAGGTACTCAGTCTCCTTTTCCCACATACCACATCAATTGATCCCTTGAAGTAGTAAAATCCAAAACCTGGATTACTACTGCTGATAAGCCTCAGACACAAGACTACAAAACGAAGGGAGAAAAACACCTTATAATCTCTACACCTTTGCCAGCACAAGGAAAAGTGACCAAACTAAAAATGCACTCAGCACATAACAACTGCCTGAATCATTCAAATTCCTTTCCTGAATGGGGGAGTGAAAATTAAATACCATTTTCTTGAAGCCTTTTAACAACAACAAAAGCTAGCAGGAGACTTTTAAAATACTGCTGTGTTTCATCAAGTCTTTTTGACTACTACAGAGGCTAAGGCTTATTTTTTTATTATTGATTATTTCGGCTATGAGTATAAGTATATATTTTAAAAATGCAAGAAGCAAAAGAAGAACAGGTAATTAGGCAATATAACAACAAAACAACTTTTGATTTTACTTGGCTCACAATGGGATTAAATATATTTTGTAAGAAAAAGTGATTACATTACTTTAAATAAATTGATCGTTGTGGCCTGAACTCCATAGCCTTTGGCTTTCTCCTTAGTAAATGGAACAATGAAAGATTTCTCAAGACTCTTTTGACAACTCAGTGCCTTGGTTTCAAGATGCAATTTATTCTCTCTCATAAGATTAAATCCATCTCTATTTTCAGAAAGGAATTTTCTTTTGAAAGAAGCAGTATTAAATGCTATATCTTCTTCCCAACTCTGAAATACTAAATTATTAAAATTCCTTTGAACATAGGGAATTCTAGCCCGATGCCAGAAATCTAAACACACACCCACACACCCACCCACCTAACAATTATAAGCATATTCATTACAGTTTAAAACACATCCCTTGGGACATCTAGGTGGTTCACTCAAGTGTCTGTCTTCGATTCAGGTCATGACCCCTGGGTCTGGGGTTCGAGCCCTACATGGGGCTTCTTGCTCAATGGGGAGTCTCCTTCTCCCTCTCCCACTTCCCCTGCTTGTGCTCTCACTCTCTCTCTCTCTCAAATAAAATAAATGAAATCTTTAAAAAAATAATACACAGCTCTTTCTTGATTCTTACTTCTCTGCTAGAATCTCCTCTAGTTGGAGCCAGCCAGTCAGCTGAAGGTGAGCGTATCTACACTCTTTGCCTGTGTCAGTCCCCAAGGTCAAGTCTGACTGCATTTGGGCTTCATCCTCTGAGACCATCAGCTACCTGGTGGCATACACTCTTCATGATGACAGCAGAGGCACAAGGAGACAAGAGATGGCAAAGAGCTATCTGACAATATCCAGTGAGATCAATTCCCTAGTATAGGGAATACTTTTAGAAAGTTGATAGGTCCACACATCAATGTGCTGGTACTATCAGGTGTCATCGCATTTTCTTCATCCATAAACTGAGGATGATGCTATTGTCACTGAAGGATTGTTTGGGGAATCACTGGTGGAAATGCCTTAGACCCATCAACCTCTCTATTACTTTAATAACAATTTTGCATTGGATGTAACAAACAGGAAACCTCAGTTTAATCTGTCTTGTTATCTCTCAGTTGCTACTTGCATGAAATAAAATCTTTGAATTCAAACTAACACATATTAGAATTCTACTTACATCATCTACTACATGTGAGATTATGGCCAGTTATTAGCAGCAAGCCTTGAAAACACTGTCTTACAAAGCAGGCAAAAATAATGTCTTTCTCACAATTATTTAATATAGGAAAAGGAATGATACTTTATTTGTATATCACTTAGTGCTGCATCTGGCACATTAAGGCATGTAAAAACTGGTGTTCTCGGGGCACCTGGGTGGCTCAGTGGTTAAGCCTCTGCCTTCAGCTCAGGTCATGATCCTGGAGTCCCGGGGTCGAGCCCCGCATCAGGCTCCCTGCTCGGCAGGAAACCTGCTTCTCCCTCTGTCATTCCCCCTCCTTGTGTTCCCTCTCTGGCTGTGTTTCTCTCCGTGAAATAACTAAAATCTAAAAAAACAAACAAACAAGAACTGGTAGTTCTCTTTACCTCCAATTTAAATTTTTATAACTATAGAAATGATTAGTTTGTCCCACGCATATTTTGTGAAAATCCCTGGTCACCTGATCTGTATGTTAAGTTGTAAATACCTTGAGTAAGCTTATGCTGTAATATTCATTTGCTAACAGAAGAGCAAAATGCCTAAATTCAATAATGTGCAGTTGTGTTTTCCCTTTCAGATGTATGTTGAAAGCCTAATGAAGTCTGTTTGTCTTTGTCTTCCTAAACCTACTATATCATCAGGAATGACTGACAGTTTTGGGGGTTTTTTATTGTTTTTGCTTTTGTTTTATTTATTTATTTGTTTGTTTGTTTGTTTGTTTGTTTAAGAGGAAAAACCCTCATCTGGTGATTAGGACAGATGCGAATCCATAAAATAAAAAAAAAAATCTTAATTCCATTAGATGCAATGTAATATTTCATCAGTGGCATTTAGCAGAGATTCACATTGAATGGCACTCTGGACAATCCAGAGACATTGACAACTATATGCTACACTCTGTGAGGCACAGTGAGAGGGACTCATGTGCTTATTAAGGACATGTCAGGCCATCAGCCTGAGTGGCAGCTTCATCGTCAAAAGACATCATGAGAATCTTGGCTTTCTATTCCAACATCCCTCTTGTAGTCCTCTTGCCCGTAAAATCCAATATAATTTCCATAACCCCAGCCAACAGATCCATACTAAAGGTGTCAGGGTGAAGGAAAAAGGCAAAGAAGGACACATCATATTATCTATCTATCTATCTATCTATCTATCTATCTATCATCTATCATCTATCTATTTGAGAGAGGTGGGGAGAGTGAGAACTGGGTGAGGGGCTGAGGGCAAGGGAAAGGGAGAGAACAGACTCCTCAGTAAGCAGGGAGCCTGATATATGGCTTCATCTAATAACCCTGAGATCATGCCCTCAGCCAAAATCAACAGTTCCATGCTTAAGTGATTGAGCCACCCAGGTGCCCCAACACATCATCTTTTCTAATATTCTTGATGATTGTACCTGATAAAATTTCCAGTGATGGCACAGGTAAGTGGCCCAGTCGGTTGAGTGTCTGACTCTTAGTTTCTGCTCAAGTCATGGTCTCAGAGATGTAATCTCAGCAAAGTGAGATCAATCCCCAAGTCAGTTTCCACATTCACCATGGAGTCTGTTTGAGACTGTCTCTCCTTCTTCTATCCCTCCAGTTCATCTCTCTCTCTCTCTCTCTCTCTCTCTCTCTCTCTCTCTCTTTCTCTCAAATAAACAAATCTTAAAAAAAAAACAACCCAAAAAACCCCAACAACTTCCAGTGATGTATCTCTGGGTAGCACATGTCCTCATCTAGCTTCAAGAAACACTGGGGAATATGCCCTATTATATGGGCAGCAATGTTCCCAGTGGGGGAAATATAATTCTATAACTAAAGATGAAGGGGAGAATGGATATTGGAAGCTGTCAGTAATAGATACCACAAAATCTAAATACTCCTAAAATAATTCAAGTCCTTCATTTTTAAAAATACTTTAGAAAATATTAAAGTCACCAGTTTATACACAAAAATATTTTCAAAGGATTTCAGGGTTCATAGTTGTATTGCCACTTACAAAATTGTCCATAACAGCTTTTCCTCACTGGCTTCTTGAAGCTTGGCCACCATCATGAATGACAAAGTAACTATCCCAACAAGGAAGTTCAAGACCAACTGATTACTACAGCAGAAACAAATGGTTATTGATGTTATTCACCCCAGAAGGCACCAGTACCGAAGCAGAAATTTGGGAAAAACTATCCAAAATGTGTAAGACCGTACCAGGCATCATCTTTGTATTTGAATTCAGAACCCATTTTGGTGGTGGCAAGACAACTGGCTTTGGAATGATTTTATGATTCCTTGGATTATGCAAAGAAAATGAACCCAAACATAGACTTAAAAGACATGGCCTCTATGAGAAGGAAAAGACTCAAGAAAATAGTGAAAGGAATGCAAGAACGGAATGGAGACCGTCAGGGGACTGCAAAAGCCATTGTTGGTACTGGCAAAACATAAGCTGGAGATCAGACAAGAGGAGTAAAGATTCTTCATTATGGTGATTTTATCTATGGTGAATCTACAGATTTTTCATGAGGATTATAAACTAAGAACTTAAAAAAAAAATGTCAGTCACAAATAGCACCATGTGAATTGCTGGGAAGTAATGAAAGAATTGTGGCAATTCTACAACATGAGTGACACACACATAAAGGAAGGTGAAGTTATACCACACATATAGGAGCAACAGATTTATACTAATACAAATAGAGAAAAATGATCACAGGTTTGACTCCCCCATTGTGCATGGAAGAAATGAAATTCTGATTGTCAAAGAAACTGTGCCATAGCAATCACATGGTGAGCAAGGACTTTATTTCAGCAATATCACCTGTCAAGAAAAATCCATGCCTATGTAATGTGATTTTTATTAATGTACATTTTTTAATTTAATGATAAATTTGTGGATTTATAGTTGTTTATTAGCTATAAATTCATGGATTTTCTAACTATGTTTATTGCATAAATAATCTTAGATTGAAATTAATTTATATCAGCATGGGTTGTATATTTTTTTTCCTTTCTTTTAAACAAGTTCATTTACACATTATTCAAATTTCTGAAATACAGACAAGTAAAAAGTGCTTGGTAAATGTAAATAATGACCTAAAGTGGTAAAGTAGAGTTTACTTCCCACTCTCTTCAAAACAAACCCATTCACTCCACGCTGTGCTGTGTGAGCTCCAGCCTGAGATTAATTGACACTTTCCTAATTCCCTCTTCTCAGCATCCATCATTTCCTTCCATGTCTCCTGTGTGTTTGTGTCACTGATCACGAAAGGTTTAATACTAAGATTTTTGACTGCTCACTTTGAACCCTTGTAAAGTGCAGGGGCCGTAAGAGTCCATTTGGACATTTTATAAAAGGGTGATTGATGGATGGACTGACTGCCCCCATGAACAAAAGCATTGGGCATGACTATAGATATGGCTATGCACTGGACAGAACTTCCTCCAAGGAAAGGACTGAGTGAGACAGGGTATAAAACCCAAGTTAGTTAGTTTGTGGGCAGGACAGCGCTGGGTAGGATGAGGATTTCCTGGGTTTACTTTACAATTCAATATCTCCCTCTGCCCAATCCTGCTTGCTTTGCTTTCCTTTCATATGCAATGATCTGTAAGAAGCATCCTGCGCCCCAAGCTGCATCTCATCATCTGCTTCTGGGTAGCCCAAGCTGTGATCTTGAGTAGCTACCATGTTGCAGGTGCTAGTTGCTATTCTTTTTCCTCCCCCTCTTGGTTCATTTCCTCTGATTCTCTAGCAGTCTTTCACACTACAGAATGTATTCTATTCCCATTTTATATCTAGGGAGAGCGAAAATCAGGGAAATCCACTTACTAATCAAAGTCACAACTGATAACTTGTTAAAACCAGGATGAAGTCCAGACTTCAGCTCCAGTAGCCTAGCCCTCATTATTTTATTCATTTTAAAAACCTCAAAGATGCCTTAATGAGTGTTCAATTTATGCCAGACACTGAGCTAGCTGTTGAGTAGGTAAATAATGAGAGTGGAAATATGTACTCTCATTGCCACCTTTTTGAAACATTTAGTCTAGAGGGGAAAACAGACATTTTCCAAACAATAAAATTTCAGGAAATTACAACTTATATTGAAGAAGAGACATATAGGGTCAGGATAATCTGTAAAAAGAAACTTTGAACTACTATAGAAGATTATACACGGCTTCTAATGAAAAAATAACATTTCATCTGATATCTCAGGGACCTATCCAGGCAAATAAGAAAGGAAAGAATATATAAGACAAGAAATAGAATGGACAAAGGCTCTGTGATAGGTTGAAAAAAATTAAAGAAAGAAAATAACAAAAGAAAGAAAAGGAGGATCTCTGTAAATTGAATCACAAAGAAGAGACGAAGTGGTCTGAAATGAGACCAGAGAGAAAAATATGAAGGATTAGGAAGACTAAGGTAGGGGGTTTTGTCTTTATTATATGAATAATGATAAGATATCTAATAATTTCAAACAGATTAACATTTTAAAGTCTTTACTCTTGTTCAGGACAAGGCAGAGTCATGGGAAGGGTGGGATAAATCTAAGAGATAATCTAGGAAGTCAAAGCCAGAGATGTCAAGATTAAGATGGAGAGAGCAGATGAAGTAGACAGTCAAAGCGGTCACCACTGAGGAACTGGGATATGTCATGCTGTATATGAAATGTGATGTTTGAAAATTATCAATATGCCATTGGATAATTTTAGGGACACTTTGTTTGAACAGAGCAAAAATTCCACTGCAGTAGACAACACTAGAAAGGAAAAGAAAGCTAAGCTAATAAAGCCTCATACTCACAAAAGCCTAAATAGACAGGAGACCATGGGTCAAACATAATCAGCTATAGAGAGGTGGTAATATTAACTCATAATTCTTCTTCCTGGTCCACAATAAAAAATATGTTTATACATCCTCATAGCATGTGGATTTCTTAGTTTCCTTCTTTTTCAGAATCAAAGTTGCCTATTAATGCCTTCTAATATGTTAGTATGAAGTCTGTTTTTGATACTCTTTTCCCATCTTTGGCCACTTGGGATTGTACTGTGTAGGTAACTGCCTTGCTGTGAAATTAGCCCCCCTCCCACCCCACAGATCAGTCCTTAAAGAGATGGAAACAGCATCTTTGTAAAACCTCTCTTCAGATTTTAGTAATTCTTATTTCCTTTACATTACTTCTGAATTTATCCATCAGGCTCATCAAAGTGCTTGCATTTTCAAGTATTTTAAAGATTGTTTGTTCTTATAAATTGGGTTTTATTTCATTAAGGCATATAACAAGCTAGCTAAAATCCTTTCATTTTCAAAGCAGCACTCACCCTTAAACTAACATGAGGAGTGTTGAGAGCGACAAGATAGGGCTCAAAGAGATAAATCAACATTTTACCCAATAAATAGAGCATTTTGCTCAAGAGGAGAACTTGATTATTTTTCACTTCCTTTTTTCTCTTTCTGTTCTGGTCTTTCCTCCACACAGACCCAGATTTATCTTTTTAAATCATTTGAATCACGGCAGGCTCATGCTTGAAAAGCTTGAATGGTGGTCTACTGTCTACAGAATGGAGTAAACACCTTAGTTTGGCATATAAGGCTCTTCGAAATTTGACTCCAAGCTATGATTTCGGTGTCATCTTCTGCCATTGTCCCCATCCCATCCACGCACTATGCTCTCCTTCCAGAATTGCTCATGGGCTCCCCAGCAAAATATGCTAACACATACCTTCTTGGTTTTGCATATGCTCTTCCTTCCATCTGGAATCCTCTCCCTTTTATTCTCTGCTGGAAAATACTTGCTTACAATTTAAAATCTGTTTCAAATGTCACTTTCTCCAAGAGCCTTTTGAATACCCAACTAGTTACTTCTTTTTCTCCTATTTCAAAGAAGATCTGCAAATATTTCTATCACCATAATATTTTGTGGTGGCCTCTACTTGTCTGTCTCCTGAAAGTGTTTTGGTGGGTTATAGAATTTGAGGAAGATACAACAGATACATATTAAGATTCTACTTCTGTTGTTTGTTTGCTTGTTTTTAACAAGGATATAATAGAATCATAATGCAAGTGAAGTGGCAACACAGAGCTTTGTTGATACAGTGTCAATATGTTTAAATTGAAATCTGGAATATGATAGTGGGAGATAGGGTAGGGCTTTTGGACTACAGTTTAGTGTCTCCCAGTCACACTGTTACTATTATTATTTAAATTTTATTTTAAAGATTTTATTTCTTTTTATTTGAGAGTGAGTGAGAGAGAACACAAGCTGGGGGAGAAGAAGAGGGAGAGGGAGAAGCAGACTCCCTGCTAAACAGGGACTATCCCCCCACTCCAATGCAATGTGGGGCTTATCCCAGGACCTTGAGATCATGACCTGAGCCAAGGCAGAGGCGACCCACAGTTATTATCATTCTTAGTGGCAAACTGCTTTTCAGGGGAAATCTTACCTAGGGACCTACTTTACATAACAGAGAAAATCAAAGATTCCAATAAGTGAAGCAAGAGTCTCATATCTCTCAGCACTCAAATTCTCCTACCTCCCTCCTCCCCAGTCCCATACACAGAGGACCTCTTGGCTTCACTGTGACCAACAAGGCACTTCAGAACAGTTTGGAAATGTCCAGTGTTTTGGGAGAAACATGGATTTCAGAGTAAAGAGATTAGGATTGCTGTCCTACCACCATCACATGCAATGTGTTTACTTTACATGAGTATTTATTTCTCTGAAACCCGGTGTCTTCTTTACAGAATGTGAATAGGGAGAATTGTTTTTTGTTTGTTTTTGTTCTTATTTTTTTTACAGAATTGTTATGATAACTGAATTATCATAATAGTGAGAGTTGACACATACTGAGCATTTACTGTGTGTCAAGAACTATTGAAAGTATTTTCCATGTAATAGCTACTTTAATCCTCCCCAAAACTCTATGTGATGGGCACTTTATTACCCTCTTGTCCCTTTTTGTCTACATTACCAGACCGCCCTGTCTTTGCCATTCTTTAGAGAATACCATAAGGTAACACACTTAGTGTTTGGTATAGTCAGGGTTCACCAGCATAGTTCATCCCCTGATCCCTGACTTGTCCACTCACTTCTATGCCCATACTGAGTGGCACATATGCAAAGCCCAGAATCTAAGACATTCTCAGTAGGGCAAAACCCTTTCAACATCCATTTCATGCCAAATAAAATTTAGCAAATAGTAATAACTATTATGTCATTATTATTGACTTAATATGAAACAGGCACATATTTAAATATTCTAGTTCAATGCTGTCTCAAAAAACTATTCAAAGTGATGAAATTATATTGCCATTGAAATTATGTTAACTGTATTGAAGCCCTACATTTTATTCCCTTTCCCCATCTTGAGAACAGTCAATTTTTTTTTTCACAGAGATAAGGTAAGGCCCCAAACCAAGAAATTCATAATGATATACCATATTATAAAATATAGTTAGTATTTGTCAATCCTCAACATATCGAACCTCTCAATAGTCTCTGAGATAGGTACATATTAGTTTCTGTCTTCTGTACACTACATGTTTTTGGTTTTCCTCCTGGATCCCCATCTTTTCCATCCCTGGTTCCTTTCTAGGTCATCTCCTCACACACATTTAAATGTTCACTTTTTGGGGCGCTTGGATGGCTCCAATGGTTAAACATCTGCTTTCGGCTCAGGTCATTATCTCCAGGTCCTGGGATCAAGACCCATGTTGGGCTCCCAGCTGCATGTGGAGTCTGCTTTTTCCTCTCCCTGTGCCTTTCCATCTGCCTCTCCCCTTGCTAGTGCTCTGTCTCTGTCTCTCTCTCAAATGAATAAAGAAAGAAAAAAAATGTTCACCCTTCACAGTGTTCAATATGACATCCCTCTCTTCAGTTTCACTCTTTAAAAACTCTTACTCATCGAATAGCATCCACATGCCCACTGATGATTATAGCCCAGACCTCTCCTCTGAGATCTAAACTCATACACAGAGTTAGAATTGACCAGTTGTCCCCTCAATATGGTGGACTGAACACATTACGCCAGGTTCATGGTGGCTAAAATAGTACCACTTTAATGTTCAGGGCTCAAGATATAAAGAAGAGTTTACTATACCTCAGTGTAAGCTGGAGAACCTGGATTATCTTATCCTATGCTCCCCTTCCCTCTCTTCCTCCCAAATCCTCCTCTCTTCTTGTCTCATCTCATCTCATCTCTTCCCTCTCTCCTTTATCCCTTCTGCCCTTCCAATGACCCCACCCTCTCTTCTTTTACTTCCATTCCTTCAGACAAGCCAAAAATTAGTAATCTATAGACTACCTCCTTTTTTTCTACATCTAATTCCTCTCCCTTTTTTTCTTTTTTTCTTTCTTCTTCTTTTTTCTTTTTTTTTTTTTTTAGAATGAGATAGGCAACCATTCCTAAAACTACTTCTGCCATCTTAGAAATTCAGCCTGGTCACCCATTCTTAACTCTTTTTTTGACTTACCATCCTCCAACACCTTCACTCCCAAACTCACCCCAAGCTTCAGCCAGCCTAGTTTGTCCCTGTAGAAAAGTTATTTGCTTCTAATCATGATTCAAGCTGAGTTACAAGAAAGTCTTTCTTTCCCATTTTTAATATTCAGGCATTCCAAGACAATTTAATTTAATTTAATCTAATTTTAAGATTTATTTATTTATTTGAGAGACAGAGAGAGAGAGTGAGAGAAAGAGGAAAAAAACACAAGTGGGGGAAGGGGCAAAGGGAAAGGGAGCAAAAAACCTAGGTAGACTCCCCATTGAGTGCAGAGCCTGATGTGGGGCTTGACTCCACGACCCCAAGATCATGGCCTGAGCTGAAACCAAGAGTCTTAAGCTCAACTGCCTGAGCCCTTTAAAGACAACTTTAAAGACATCTAGCTTTATGTCCCTTCATGTCCCACAAAATCTTTCTTGACATTTGTGTCCCTCCAGAGCAGTGGATCTTTACATTCCACTTCATCTCACCATTGTACCCCAGAACCTACTCATTTCATTGCTGAGACTTCAAGCTGAGGTCAGAACTAGATGTGATATTTGCTTTCATTTTTATGACTCACACTGGATTATTCAACATAAAAATGTCTTACAAAGAGCTCAGCACAATATTGCTCCAAATTATTCCAGGAGAGATGGATTTCACCTGATAGCCCAGGCGCATCTCTACACTTAGAAGCTTGTGTCACTCACTGGTGTCATCAGAAAGAGTTCTTCCCTCACATTTGCCAAATCATAGGCTTGCTTGCTGGGCAATGCTTCCAAGCAGGTGATAGTTCTTTGTTGCTATTAGTATTAAGAGTAAGGGTAAGTGGCAGGGATAGGTACAGTTGGGAGAGACAAGCTTAGATATCTGTCACAAAAGATTTGGGAGTAAGTTGGGGGGGGGCTCATATATGTGACAGCCTCAAATGCCAAGAAAACTAGAAGATGACCATCATTAGAAGGAAGAGGAAATCACTAATGATGATTTGGATCATGTCTATTGCAGGTGTCCTTCTTACAAAAGGTATGCTCATAAGCCAATTATATTCAAATGACTTCTTAATAATACCAGATGGATTTATAGTGATTTTTTCAGCCCTCTGAAAGAACATAGCCACATAAAAACACAATATGCTCCTTTCCATGAAGTTACACAGTGATTTTGGTATCATAGGTACCACTTAATGTTATACTGTTAATGAGAAAATTAAGCTCTGGCTGCAAAGCCACATGTTTTTGTTCCTAATGAACACTGACATTAGTGCTCAATTAACAATGACACATATAATCATATGAGCCTTTGCTCTGATTCCAACCTAGGATGGCTGGACCATAAGGAGACCTCCCTGTGTGATCAGATCAAAGCTCCTATGCAGTATGTCTTTGCAGAGAAGAGACAAATTAATCATATCTATCTAATTTTAAGTAGCATGGTTGAAGAACCATTGGGGAAAAGTCATAGCAGGGGCACAGAGAAAGCTAGCCTCTAAACAGGTTCATGTCACAGAAGAGACAAAGTTTCATGCCCAGCGGTGTCTGTTTGCAGCTTTCTGCTTTATAATTTTTCTCACAGATATTTAAAATTAAATTAGCACTTTTCTTTTTTAATAAGAGATATAAAAAGCACTCTTTGGTCATGATGCATAGCACATTAGCTACAATTACATCAATATATCTTTCTCTGCCTCTTTATGCAGTTTTTGATTTTTTTTTCCTTCTAACCTCCTTTGGGGAGCTCTTAGGGAGCAGCTTTTGCTAATAATTAATAATGGGAAGATTCTCCGGAGGAAATCGTTTGGAATTGTTATGCTCTTCTAATAAATCGTCATTTTAGAATTCTAATCAGCAAAATTTGGATTCCAAATGTTTGGTAATTACAGTGGCCCATTGCATCTGGATTGATTAAAATGTAAATGTAACGGATTCTGCCTGTAAAAGTCAATATAAAGCAATGCATATATATTCATGTAGAACAGAGTTCATGTGCTTGGGAACTTTAAGGGAAAACTGATATGGAGATAATAAAAGCATATCTTTCAATCTCTGCATAAATGGGTTTCTTATATTCAATTGCACTTTATTCTTTCATTAGTCTCTGCTACAGCTGCTTCAAACACTTAAACTCTCACAACGATGTCACAAACCCACATTCGAATCATATCAGTGTTGATCTGCCTGAAATATGTTATAGTGCAGTGCCACTGTCATCCAAGGGGATCTCTAACTATTGCACCAGTGCTTGGTAAAGAAGCCCTAGCAGCCCTGCAAGAAAATGGAAGCAGAACAAAACGAGACAATAACCAGCTATAAAAAAACCAGGATCACTCATGAATGGGGTACTGAAATCAAGGACGGGATATATATCTGAAAATTGGTGTCTTGTTTTACTTAAGAATTTCCAGTCTGCTATTCTTTGTAGATTCCCATATAATACAAATGGCAAGCATTAAAACTTTATTTCCAAATATCTTTTCATAGAATCTGAAAAGTAGATTACTTCACAGCTAGCTCTCCTTGGGATGAATAAGGTAAGCCAGCAAGTTTGTCAAATCTACTTGCATGTTAGCAATACCCAGGGGATTTATTGCATTTGTTTTGATTGTTTTTTTCAGTACTCAAGCCCCACCCACAGAGCCACTGATTTAATTAGTGGGAGGAGCACTAGCCTCTGTGATCCAAAGCTGCAGAAATGATGCTATTTATACAGACAGGTAGGAAGAACCACTTTTTAGCAAGGGGACTAATTCGCTTTGTTTCCAGATGTACCTAAGTAGGTGTGAGGTTAAGGCTGAAGCAGGATGAGCTCTTTCCTTCTGAAACAAGGTAGGGAGGACAGTGCTAAAATTAAATCCATCCATTCATCCATCCATCCACCCATTCATCCATCATCCATCCATCCATGTATTTATTTAGCAAAAACTAATACATACCATGTGCCCAGCCAGCACTGCTCTAGGTAACATAGCAGTGATCCAAGTTGACAAGGCTCCTGTCTTCAGAGAACTCACCATTTGGTGGGAAAGACAGAAAGTAAACTTGTCAACAAACAAACCAAACCAGTAAGTCAAATCATCTTCAGAAAGTGGAAGGAACAGAATCCAACAGGCTCATGAACATGGAGAGTATCCAGACTGTAGGACAGCTTTAGGGAAGGGAATCAAGGAAGTTATCTTAGCAGAATGACATTGTAACTGCAATGTGAATGATGGGCAGGAGCCTGTCAAGCAGAGAGAGGTCTGAGAGACATCTTCCTGAGCGGAGCCACCAGTCAACATAGCTGAAATGAGATCTGGTTTAGCAGATTAGAGAAAGAGCTTCAGAGATTAGTGAGGCTGGAAGGAGCCAGCGAAGGGGAAGGTGGGGGAGATGGGATCAAGCAGAAGCCAGAGGCACATTTGAAAAAGCCTTTTGGGGTTATGGGACAGTGTCTGAATCTTGTTCTAGTTTTTAATGAGAAAGGGTTTAGGATCTGATTAAGTAGGGGAGGACATCACAATAACTTTGAACACAGTTGAGAGAAAGGGACCTAAGGGGCAGATTCACCCTTCTTAGTAACAACAAGGTAAGGGATGGTTGTAATTTTAAGATTTGGTTTTGGCTATTGTTGTATTTTGAACATAGTCAGAAAATTATCCTTTTCTGTCCCATTCCTTCTAATAGTTCCTTGAGAGACAAAAGCATATGAGGGAATCCCAAAACTTTCATTCCAAGTAATCAGTCCCTTTTCTGAGTTCTTAATATAACTGCTTCCAGCAAGAAAATAACTCTTCTGTGTCTACCCCACACACTTTGCAACATTTTCCTTCCATATTTTAAGAGGATCAAAATTAGATATTTTTCCATCCTGAAAAAGTCAAGATGGTGAGGGAGATGAAGGATGAAAGAAAAACAGTCATTTCAGGGGAGAATAAGGGAAACAGCAATGTAGGTGCCCTCACTGTGTCTCCCCTGCTGGGACAGGCGCTTTACATTAGGTACATTTTAACACTCAGCCCAAAGAGGTACATGTTTCTGTCTTCATTTTACAGATTTGGCAGCTACTAAGACTGGATGCAGCCTGTGTGCCCAGAACTCAGATTTTTTTTGCTACTAAACAGTTTACCACACTTCACCTGTCACTTGTTTCTTTCTCCAGCTTGACAACACAAAAGTGCGTTTGGGAGAGAGTTGACTGACAAGTCCACCATGTAGACTTTGAGTCCTATCCTCTCCCAGGACACAGGGATCACCTGAGTCCACGGAGTCACGGAGCAACTGTGATATATCTAAAAGGGATAGGGGGGCCTGACAGCTCTCTTTCTATAAGCAAGGAAACTGAGTTACACATAAATTGCTAAAGGCAGAATCAAATCTAGAAATCAAATCTACAAATCAAATCTTCTCACTCATAATCTAGCGGGTTTTTTTTCTTAACAAACTAGGCTTCTTTCGGCTCTCCTGGAGATGATATATGCTTCAGCTTTGACATATGCCAACCCAAAGATTTTCAGGACCATGATGCAGACCTTGAAATTGGTTTCCTGATTCCATAGTGCACAGAGCATCCACCAACCTTCGATGTGTTGAGATTAGGATTATCAAGACTCTGCAACAATAATATGAGCTATTCCAGGGCTCTGGATTATTCCATGTTTAACCAGATAGTCTGAGGAAATAGGATATGTAGTACTTCTTCAATTCATAATACTTACACCAGTCTTTTTCAGAATTATGCTTTATTCACACTATTTTCCTTACCTGCAATCCCCTTCTCATTTCTTTCTGAGAGAGGACTGCAAAGCAAGTCTGTTGCCTAGGACTCTGTCATTACTTGATATCCCATTTTGTAAGGCTTTAGACAAAGGCAATTGGTAATTGCTATAATATGGTCCATCTCACTCTGCTTGCATGTCATTCACTCACTTACCAAATCATCTGTTTAGGGTCTTTTATATGTCAAGCACATGGGTTGGAATTTGGAATACTAAGAGACATCAAGATATAATCCTTGCCCTCGGGAGCCAAAATGCAGTGGAAAGATTAATCAATTAAGAGATAATTACAAAGAATGTGAAAATCCTCTGGAAATCCCTAAGGACACATTTGCAGTTAGTTGCAGCCTATTAATATTTAAATCTGTATATCATGTTGAAGCAATTTATATTGAATTTCTCTTCTGGGTTGAAATGCTGTCGTTGTATGTGACAGTACTTTATATATCACTTATTTTTGGCAATCTATCCAATAACAATTTGTGATGCATTGATTAAGCATTATTACTTAACATGTCATACATTTATGCCTCATGTCCTGAATGAATCTTTGAGGAGAGATATTATGTCATATGTGTATGTGTACATATCCTCTAAAACCAATGTCTAAAATAAATACCGTTGTGTCAATATTTTTTATGTTTTTATTTGGAAGTATACCACCTAATGTATCACACTGTATATAAAACTGGATATTTAATAAATTTAGCAATGTTTTAACAACAATCTGAACCACATGGAATTTACAAATTTGATTCCCAACCTGCAGTAACTTCATTCTGGCTGGTCTTAAAAACCACAGACTTTATTTTCTCTCCTTAAAAAGTACATCTACAGTATATGATAAATCCATTAGTTAAAGTTCAGTATCATAGGATCCTATCTCTATTATATCTCAAAACCAGTATGACTCAAAATATAATCTCCAACCCCCTGCCAAAAGTGTCAATCACAATTTAGCAACCAAATTACAATCTGAATATAGGAATACATGATTACTTTATTGGGAAAAGTCTTGCATGCAAAAGCAATAGTATAAGAGGAAGACAAAGTGCCTTATTTTTGCTTATTCTAAAAAACTTAAAAATATGTGACAATAAATCCTCCTCTTTCATACGCCAAGCTCTTCTATTTTTGTTTTATTTGCCATCCTTGTACACCATGAATGTCTGAGTAATTGCTCACATGTGGTCTGCCAGGATAGCCCTCCATAATTGTTTTTAGTGACAGCCTATGCTGAAGGCCCTCTGTTTGAGAATATATAGTCCCACTTTTGTCCCCTCAACTATGAATTCCATCTCCTTCCTCTAGATGGTGAAGGGTCTTTGCAGAACTATCAAAGAGCACTAGAGATCTTTTGAAAATCCAAACTTCCACAGTTAGGAGTGTCCCTAGACATAAATTAATTCATCAAGACAGTGTTTGATAGTGACATCATTCCCTGATGCTAATATGGAAGACATGCAAGATAGTATGGTCATATATTCTCTTTCCAAGAAAAAAAGGGTAGGGGACATTACAAAAAAAAACAATAGTCAGGTATTCTGTGCCTAGGAAGTTCCCAAGCTCACAGATTAAATGCATCCCTCTTATATCCCAAACCTTGATAGTTTATGTCTCTTGGTAGATTAAAGTAATGTTTTGAGCCTTCTTTGCAACACTCAACATGTTGTTTGTCTATAGACTCCCATGGGATATGTTTTCACTTCTCCCACCATACACACGAACATGCAGGCACACATTCACTTCAGCCTCATCTACGTTCTCAATTACTATTTTATTAATGATAGATCAACGTGAGCTCACTCAACAATGCAGACTAAAGGGAGGGACAGAGCAAAATAAGAACTCTGCATTTACCTGAAGATGATATACCTGACAGATTAGTCTTAGGAGAAGAGCAGATATTGCACTGACTTTAGAGTTCTTCAGGATATGCACCTAGTTAACTTACCCAGCCACTATCAAAAATGGCCCTATCTTGCCCTGTGCCCACACATTAAACAGCTTATTGTACAGAGGCTCTATCTGCCCAAGAAGCCTTTTCTCTTTCTCCTTTTGATGAATCTCTTTTCTTCCATTAGATATCAGCTTAGATATTGCCTCTACTGAATAATTCCCTGTAATATCTGTAGGTATTAGACATTCCTCCTCTGAGGATCCAATCCCTTGAATGCTTACTCTATGGTAGTCCTTACCAACTAAACATAATTGCCTTTTTCCCTCACTAGACTGTGAGCTTTCTGAGATAAGAACTATAAATTATTCATTCACTTCAAAATCTCTAGTACTGAATTCTACTGCCCAATTTTATATGTTGAAGGATCATAAAGAAATCTAAAATCGAGATCTATAATTTATCTAAACAGTTATTGATGCAACAAATTTCATCAGTTACTAATAATAAATATATCCAAGATTTTACTCACCAGCTACCCAGTCCTCTTTCAGAAATGTATAAAAAGATTTCTTGATTTTTAATTAGTATGACATCAGAAGAATGGGAAAATATTTCAAAAATACTGGGCTTAAGAGCAAGACAAGACATGAGGGAATCTGTCCAATCTGTCCATAAAGAAGGAGACAGAACAATACCAATCTAAAACAAATAAATAAATAAGCAAAGACTCCCCGCTTAAAAAAAAAAAAAAAAAAAAGAAAATTGAATTGACCAGTATGTCTCAGTATTCTCAGGTTTTGAACTTACTACAGGATAACATATAATTGTCATAATTAGGACTGAAATATTTTAAAATACCTTCATTAATAATATTTGTCTTTCCTTCAATGGCAGCAAAATTCAAAGAAAATAGGCATTTCTACTTTGTACAGTTTGAAGATTAAACTGACAGAGATTAGTGATTTGCCTAGGGCCACTGAACTAGTCTTTCTTCTGCTCTTGTAAAATATAAGAAAGCATGGAATCCTGATGTAAATTTTAGACATATTTTTCACCAGAAATAACAAAGCATATCATTTTAATGCTAACAAACAAATTAAGAACTTTGTGGAACAAATAGTCACCTTGAAAAGCAACCAATTCATTGATGTATAGTCTTATAAAATATTTCATAAAACAGGTACATTCTCCATTTAATTTCACTTCAATGACATTACCTGTTTAATTATGCTAAAATTCTTGAATTGTAAAGGATAATGTACTACGCTTTGGTTAATTCTTGTTTAGACTCAGCCTATAACTGCAAGAGGTACTGGGCAAATGTTCACTTACACTGACTCATGGTCTTCATCTCCAATGTGATCAACTCTTGAAAATGACAGGATAGGGCACCTGGGTGGCTCAGTGGGTTAAAACCTTTGCTTTCGGCTCAGGTCATGATCTGAGGGTCCTGGGATCAAGGCCCGCATCATCGGGCTCTCTGCTCTGCAGGGAACCTGCTTCCTCCTCTCTCTCTCTGCCTGCCTCTCTGCCTACTTGTGTTCTCTCTGACAAATAAATGAATAAAGTCTTAAAAAAAAAAAAAAAGAAAGAAAATGACAGGATAGGGACGCCTGGGTGGCTCAGTTGGTTAAACAACTGCCTTCAGCTCAGGTCATGATCCCGGAGACCGGGGATCGAGTCCCACATCGGGCTCCCTGCTCGGCGGGAAGCCTGCTTCTCCCTCTCTCACTCCCCTTGCTTGTGTTCCCTCTCTGGCTGTGTTTCTCTCTGTCAAATAAATAAAATCTTAAAAAAAAAAAAAAGAAAAAAGAAAATGACTGGATAGTGCTGGACATAGTACTGACCTGATAGATGCACGATATCACTGCTTCTTATGATTAAAATGAAGAGATGAAACTAGGTCATTCCTCAAAGCTCAAGATTCAAAATGGGAAGAGCCAGGTTATATCTAATTAATCACACCTGTGTGGGCAAATCTCTGTTCTAGCTCATGGCCACAAATCAATAGAAGAGTCACTTACTTGAGAAATATTCTGAAAGTTAGTTGAAATATTCTATGTAATCTTACTTGGAGCTTAAAATACAACTTTTCATCAAAATGTCACAAAAGGGTTAAAGATAGAGTGGTATAAAACAATATTTCCAACCATTTCAACTTCATTTTGGCACTACCTTCTGAACCTTGCACATTTTATTTCTTTCCTATATTGAGTGACTTTTCAAGTGGTCCTGCTGTGAGCCTGTAGAATTACTAAGAGGCTTCTGATTTCATAGCTATTTTTTATTATATTTGGAAGCTGGTCTTAAGTAGAGCTAAAACTCCAGGGCCACTATTTTAGAGTAGTAAAGATTGACATCTAAATTATGATCTAAGGAAAGTACAAGGCCATAGCTTTCATTGAATGTAGAAAGAAGTAAAAAATGGATTTGTCTCTGAAAATGTTGGCTATTTGACATCTTTGAGAAATTTTTAGGCATATTAAATTCCAAATCACTGCAATGAAATTGTAATAGACACTTGGCTTACATCTATTACTCTTAGTTAATTCCCAGTTAAAGTTCCTTAAATTTAGTTTTAAATCTCTCTCTCTCTTGCCCTGGGAAAAATATGCTGGCATATGATTTAAGAGTCTAACACAGATTATAAGGATTAGCAATGGTCAATGGTAAGACATAATGCAAAAACAATTTATTGTAAAAAAAAAAGGAGAGAGAGACTGAAGGTATTCTCTGATTCAATCCCAAATTTCACATGCAGAACTATGAATTTTATATTCTACTCAAATCTAAGTAGAATAGTATGAGTGAAATATTCCATTTCCCATGTGAATGAAGCCAAACAAAATTAGAATATATGCCTAAGGTCATTTGGGTAGAAAGCAGCATGCTCTGGACCTTAAATGAATTTCTTCCAATTCTTTCTCCTAATGTGTTTTTTTATGTATCCTTTGAAATGGAATTTAAATAGTACTTTTTAGTATAGCCATCCATAACCACCACCATTCAGTATGACATATATGTCCTACCTCTGTATTTCCATAATGCCTTGCATGTTCATCTTAGAATTTATAAAACCTAATAATAATTTCTTAACT
This sequence comes from Spilogale gracilis, assembly GCA_004023965.1. NCBI lineage: Eukaryota > Metazoa > Chordata > Mammalia > Carnivora > Mephitidae > Spilogale > Spilogale gracilis. The sequence continues at coordinate 46,963 of PITA01012305.1, forward strand.
CACTAGACACTAACTCCATTGAAGGCAGGAACAGTGCCTTATTATATATGACAAACCCAATACCTACCTTAAAAGAATGACACATATTAAGCATTAGGGAATAATTATTCCATAAAATGGCATAGCTAGAAATTAGGAATAGATCCATGTAAATTTTATGGCCATGCATTTCAGGCAGCAAGGCAAAAATGATAATCAGGGCAATTACTCCAGAAAATACAAGACATGAATTGGGCATCATTACGGGGCAGGGGAGATGAGTTGGGCTGGAGTTAGAATTCTACATGGTTATGTCACCAATCAGCTTTTCATCCTAAGGCAATAGCCATATTTACTCTAAAAGACAAAGACAGAAAATTATTTCTCTTAAAACCCTAGATATCATACCAGTTTCACTGAACACTGTAGGGCAGGGAAGAAGAGAGAGACTGACTCCGAACTGACTGCAACTGAGCTGAGAAAGTGAAAAAGTAAGAAACCAAATATCTTCCCATCATCATGGTCCAAAGTAAAAGCAAGTCTTTCAAGTATCACCTCCAATTTGGTTCTTATTTTTGGAAGACTGACCGTGTTAGAATGTTGCTTTTAACTCTACACATATCAAAACTACATCAAAGCACATGATATAAGCACTATAGCACTCTGCACTGCATTCAGCTTATTTCATATATAATATCAGCCCTTAATTTGCTGCTATTATTACCAACACCATTGAAGAGGGGGGAATAGTATCAAGAACCCCAGTGATACAGCATCAAAGTATAAAGACAAATTTCAGAGTATTCCAGAGCGTATAAGAATTAGGTCGTGAATAAGGTTGTACTGCTTAGGGTTTGCTCTGCTTAGTTGCTAGCTATAGGTATCTGAGAAGGCTGGTATGAAGGTGGACAGATGTATATATGCCATGGGGACATCTAGCAAAGATTCCAATCCACAGCTGCTGATTGCAAGCTAGGTGTTCACCACATTGCCATCCTGAGTTCTTCAAGTTATGATGTCACACTTCTGCTTGTGTGGGTGTGCATGAAGTTTTTGGATATTGGGGCAGAATAGAGACTGGCTAATTACTCCCCTGGCCATAAATCCCACTCATAAAATAGTATTTACACTATCAAAGATGGATGGAAACTTACCAGGCTCAACATACTCACACATAACTAACACTGAATAAAGCTGAGACTGAAAACCAAGCCACCAATCCCCATGCGATACCAGTACTGATGTCATACCTCACAGACTCTTTGCTTGTCATGTTCAACATGATTATCTTATGAAATGATAAGATTCTAAGGGACACAGAATTGTCTTGATTAATGTGGCATACTACTGCAATCATCAACACAGTATGAACATACTGAACTGTGGCACAAATAGCTATTGTTGAAGATGGTGGTGGTGGTGGCTATGCTGTTGCCAGGTTTAAATTAGTCTGCTTAGAAAGTCTAATGTCTTCAAGTCTGGTGCTATTTTGGAAGCAGTAAGAAAAAAAATGGCTGCAAGTTTCTGTATTTCTTAATTTTCTATTGAAATAAGGTTGGAGAAATAATGTTCTATTTTTCCCAACTCAGGTGTGATGGGGCACACATACACACAAACACACAAATAACCCTCACTATTCACAAACAGGGTCACTTTTTGTGCTTAATCTTTTGTTAAGTCTAATCTTTAGCCAATGATAATACGTTCCACGTGTTTTTGCCTCATATTAGATATTGGGACAAATAATTGAAATGTGCCCATAAAAGAAGCATAGATTACATAATGCTTCATAGTTTCTGGTAATGTTAATTTATTGCTAATTTTAGATATATCTTTTATTTCTGTTAGCTATCATAATAGCCTATCATTACCATTCATCCTCCCCTGGAATATTCTAGGTTTTTACCTTTATCCCTGAATAATTTTTAATGCTCATTAGTTTTTCACTCTGAAAGTATCTTGGTTTTGTCATCCTAAATCCTAAATATGCTTTACCGTAACTATTGTTAAGCATAAGATTGTGTTGTTACAGTGCTACTTAATATACTTAAAAATATAAGGTTGGTTAAGCAAACCCAGTATTAACCCAGATTAGAGATGAAACATAATGCAGAGATAAGCATGTTTCCAGAGACAAATAAAGGTATTCTTTTCTAAGTATTCATTTGGTGTATGAAAGACAAAATATCCATCAGGTTATTTGTAAGTTTTTGTTCTTCATAATCAGCCCTGTTAGTAGTATCTCTCTATGTTTCTATTATCTCAATTGTACTATATATTCTCAGACATTATTATCCTAATGTATAATAGAGATTATAACTCTATCTTCTAAGCCTGGCAATGTGGCTTCTTATGCATTCAGAAATATTTGGAATGTGAAATCAAACAAAAGAAGCATGCAGATATCAAAAGACTCCATGTAAAAATGTCTTTGGCACTTTGTTTGCAATTAAAATAATTCTAAATATACCTAGCACACTTTTGCATCCAATTAAAAAAAGGAAAAGAAATGTAATTGGTAGAATTCTATTGCCTATGATTAGGTATTCATTTGGTTTTTTACCCCCTGAGAGTCTACAATTACAAACAGTTTCTATACATTGTCACAGTTCATAAAACACACCCTTTAATTTAACATATTAGACCTTTGGCAAACAGTTAAAAAATAACATGCATTTTTGTCATCTCTTTTGTTTCTTTTCTAAACTATTCCTCCCTAAAAAGATAGATCCAACCATAGATATAGACTTCTTTGTGGTCAGTATGGAACTTCCATTTAACCAAGAGCTAATTTCTTTGTGTTGATTAAAACATCCTTTTATTCTTGAAACTTCAGCAAAATGAGCTGAAAATTGAGATGGGTTTATAAGCTGTAAAATCTCTGGCATGATAGATCAGGTAAACAGTTTATTATTTTATAATAAAAAGACACTATCACTAGTAGGTCAAACATGCTCTCATTCTCATGTTCTTTTCTCGTTTTTTTCTGATGGTAAATACAGTGCTGTTATCTTTGGACAGGATGACAGCTTCAGGCAGGAGATACAACCCCAGGGACTAGCACTTTAATTTAAAAAAGCTAAGAGGAGAAAACACAGGAGGAAATCAGACAAGGCAAGACTGGAAACAAAAGCTGCATTTCACAGTCAAAAGCTGGACAAGGAGCCCCTGCTAATCTCAAGCCAACTCCAGAGGTTGTACTTTTAATAGCAAAAATAGAGGAAATAGAGACAAATGGCAAAATACTCTTCAGTGAAGACTTGAGGACAAATATTCAACATAGGATGATTCCCAGGATACTACTTTCTGGAAGAGATTATATATATGTGAAAAGCATAGAATGTTCTGACACACTCTAAGTATAAGAAACTACTTCCTTTTACTTTCATTAAGGGAAGGTGTGTTTCTAAAGAAAAAGCAGTAGCATGTCTTCCATTCCTCTGTCAATAAACAAGAATTTCTTTTTTTTTTTTTTAAAGATTTTATTTATTTGACAGAGAGAAACACAGAGGGAACACAAGCAGGGGGAGTGAGAGAGGGAGAAGCAGGCTTCCCGCCCAGCAGGGAGCCCGATGTGGGACTCAATCCCAGGTCTCCGGGATCATGACCTGAGCCGAAGGCAGTTGCTTAACCAACTGAGCCACCCAGGCGCCCCAATAAACAAGAATTTCTAAGCATCTACTAAAATGGTAAACACAGGAGGAAGACGCTGTGAAGCACAGAGACAGAAAGGAATGTTCTAATCCTAGTTGCAAGGACAGATCATTTGGGGAACAACGAAGTAATCACGTGCATGAATATTAATATGGGACCACGAATTCTTTAAAGCATTTAAAGGGTGTTCCTGTTGTCTTGGTGCCTAGCACAAGCTTGAAATAGCTTCACCTATTTCTTGAACTAAATCGTTCAAAGACATGCCAATGAAAAACCTGGAGTGTTCTAGGAGTATTTAGAGGGGGGTAATGACATTATTCAAAGATGGTGACTCTTAGCTTTGTCTTAAAGAAGTAAACATTAACTAAACGGAGGTGCCTGGGTGGTGCAGGGGGTTAAGTGGCAGACTCTTGGTTTCAGCTCAGGTTGTGATCTCAGAGTTAAGAGATGGAGTGCACAGTCTGCTTGAGATTCTTTCTTTCCCCCTCTCTCTCTGCCCCTCCTCCCCCCGATAAATTAATAAATCTTTAAACAAAAAGAAGTAAATGTTAACTAAATGTAGAAGGAGAGGTGATCTGGTTCCAACAGAGACAAAGTAATACGTACACATATGTGAAACTTATTCTATAGCTAAGTATGTATGAAACAGAACTAGAGGAAAATAACCTATGAGGAGGACAGGGAGGAGAATGACTCTGGTGTTGGTAGTAATGATGATGATATTAAAAAACTTCTTGACATTTAAAATTTCTATTGTCTTCAATGACTGTGTTAAACTGTTTGCAAAGTTACCAACTGTTCATTAATCTTCATAAAAAAAACAATAAAGGAAATGTAGTTCCCAGGACAAATTGTCAGTATTTCTAAAAGCCTTGAGGAGAACATCAATATAGTTACCTGGGTTAAATAAAATAGCATCTTCCAAGTTTGGGGGAAGAAATTAAATCAATGCAATATGGAAATGCTGGTTATCTATTTCATGGCAATTACATGTTCTGAATGATGGATGTACATGTGTTTGAAAAAATAATAATGGAGAAAAACAGACATTGATTTAAAGTACAGTTCATTTGCCAGACAAAAATAAAACATGGGTTTACAAGTCGGTAATAAAAAGGTCTTTAGTGGTGAAACCTTTGCAAAACATAAGTTCTTTATAAAGCTTTTATTTTATAAAATCCCCAAACTTTAAATGACTTCAGAGGCCTCCTAGGTATAGTTGATTCAGGACTCTAAGTTTTTAGCATCAAAGTCTTCTGTCCACTAAATTGTACTTTTAGCAGGCATGGTCTATTTTTTCCAACTTCTTACATTAATTGCTTATGTGCAGGTCATTGTTTATGAGCTAGTCAGAGAAGTTAATTAATTTTTAGTTAATATCTGAAACAAGGAGGCCTTCTCCATTTGTGCTATCTTTTCTTACAAATTAGCAAAGTAATAGAGAGTCCCTGACAAATATTCAATATCTTGACTTTGAAACCCAGCTCCCCCTTCTACTCCCCTCCCTTGTGTAATATTGATTGTTCTTTACTGCAGCCTAGTTCTTACGACGGTGGAAGATTTACCCTGTAACTCTACTACCTTTGACTCTTTGCTTCTCAGGAATGCAAGCCTACTTTAATATGACTTGCATTTTGTTTTAATTAATAATATTAATATTTGGAAGATTTTAGAGAAAATTTGAGTTGTGCAAAGAATGTACGGAAAAATTGAGCAGGTAGTACAAAGAGTACTATATGATAAACTTCCATACAGTTTACCCCATTACAAACTTCTTACATTAGTGTGTGGTGCACTTATTAAAACAGATAAGCCAATATCAACATATTTTTATTAATTCATGTGCTTAGTTTACATAGGGCTCATTCCTTGCTTGGTGCATTTACCGTATCTATTTAACCATCTACCTACTTGTTTAAATATATAATGATTATGTATCCTTCAATGTGGGATTCCTCATCCCCTAAAAATCCCCTGTACTCCACCTGTTTATCTCTCATTTCTACCAAATCCCAGAAATCAATGTTTGATTTTTTTTACCATCTATGGTTTTACCTTTTCCAAAATGTCATATAGTCAGAATTATATATTATATAGTGTGTTTAGATGAGTTTATTTTTTACTTATCTATATTTACTTACGGTTCCTTCATGTCCTCATGGTTTGATATCTCATTTCTTTCTATTATTGAATAATATCCCATTGTCTGCATGTAACACAGTATATTTATCCAGTCATTTATTTAAGAATATCTTGACCACTCCCAGTTTGGAGTAATTAGGAATAAAGCAGCTATAAATACATGTGTACAGACTTTATGTGGACAGATGTTTTCAATTCATTTGAGTAAATATAAAAGAGCATGGTCCTCTATTTGCTTTTGGTTTTATTTGCTCTTCTTTTTGTTTAATCTTATGGTATAAACCAGATTATTAATTTGGGATTCTTCTGCTTTTTAATGTATGAATTTAATACTATAAATCCCCCTCTCTATAATGCTTTAGCTATGTCCAAAACATTTCAATATGTTGTATTTTCATATTAATTTAGCCCAATTTTTAAAATTTATCTGTATGTATATTTTTTCCTTTAATCCACTTTAACTCAGGAATAGTTTAAAAATTTGTTATTTAGTTTCCAAACATTTGGTTATTTTCCTGTTATCTTTATATTATTGGCTTTTAGTCTGATTCCACTGTGATTCAAGAACATTCTCTTTAGGATTTTTGTTCTTTTAAATTTGTGATTTATTTTATGGCTTGGTATGTACTCTCCAGGGACTTGAAAAGAACACACATTCTGCTATTATTGGGTGGTGTGTTTTATAAAATGTCAATCAGAACCTGTGAGTTGATGATATTGATTTGTTTTACAACTTTGTTAATTTTCTGTCTAGTAATTTTGTTAATTGCTGAATTAGGTAGGGCTACTGAAATCTCAAACTGTAATTCCAGATTTGCCTATTTTTTCCTTCAGACCAACCAGTCTTTGCTTCACCTACTTTGCTGCTATGCTGTTTGATGCATACACATTTAGAATTGCTATGTCTTCTTGGCAGAGTGACCCCTTGTCATTACATAATATCACTGTCTGCCTTGGTCATTATCTTTGCTCTGAAGTCCATTTTATCCAATATTAATATACCTAGGTTTCTACTGGATTAATGTTTGCATGGAAGATCTTCATCATTTTACTTTTGGATGCCTAATATATTGCATATGAAGTGAGTTTCTTGTACACAGCAGATAGTTGTCTTATATTTTTATCCACTGTGCCACTCTTTCCTTTTTAATTGATGTATTTAGACCATTTTCATTTAATATAATTATTGATAAAACTGATAAAATGGCTTAAGTCTGCCATTTTATTTTTGAATTCTGTTGGTTCTGGGTGCTTTGGTTTTTTATTTTCTTCCTGTATTATTTTTCCTGTTTTCTTATGGGTTATTTGGACAATTTTTAGAAATCCATTTTGCTTTCTGTATAGTATTTATGAGCTTCTCTCTTAGTATAGCCTTTTAAGTATTTGCTGAAGATATTACATTATACATACACATTTTATTATAATCTCTTGATGTTATAATTTTATCAGTTTGAGTGGAGTGTGCAAACCTTACCTTCATGCCTCTTTATCCTCATTTGTAATTTCTTAAATATTTCTTTGTATACATTTGTAACCACACAAGAATGAGTTATAAATTTTACTTCAATTGCCAAAAATCATCTAGAAAATTCAAGATGGGAAGAAGTATCTCCTGTATTTATAGATATTTTTGCTTATTGAGTTCTTTCATCCTTATTGATACTCTGATGTTTCTTCTTTATTCCACATCTATTTAGAGAACCTTATCCATTCTTTTAGTTTCTACTTGCTGATGGCAAATGCTCTTAGTTTTCCTATAGCTGCTAATGTCTTAATTCCCCCTTAATTCCTGGAGGACACTTTGGCTGGACAAAGACTTCCAAGTTGGTAGTCCTAAAAATGTTATGTGTCTTTCTTCTGACCTCCATTGTTTTCAGTGAAAAACTTTCCATCATGTGAACTGTTTTCCCACCTATAGGTAAAGTGTCACATGTTTCTTGTAGCTTTTTTTTATTATTCATAAATTTGGCTGTGGTATTTCTTATTCTATGTAGTATCTGTTCACCCTCTTGATTCTGTGTATGTGTTTCCTTTTTTAATTTGAATTCAATTTTTCCTGGGTTTGTTTGTTTTACTAACCAGAATCACGAGGTATGTATTGTTCTTTGATGTGCTTGTTGGAGATGTTCTCAGCCTAGCACACTCCTTTTATCCATTATAGATTCCACAGAATTAGTATCACTGTTTGGGTTGCTTCATTCTGCTGTTATAATTATGCCTACTTTTGTGCACAAACTTGAGCACAGGGGCTGGAATTTGAGGGGAAGAGTGCCAGTTTGAGCCCTTAGCAATCTGAGGTGAAAGTGTGTTGACTTGGCATTGAGCAGATGGCCAGCAGTGCATTGCTGACTCGGGCAGGAGGGGGGCTGGACTGTGAATTTAGAACCCATAGATCGATGGCATCATGTGTGACAGGCATGTGACTGGTTTTGCTTTTAACCTTTGTTTTCCTAGGAAACTCTATCTCTCCTTCTATTCTAAATGAAAGCCTTGTTGGATAGAGTATTCTTGGCTGTAGATTTTTTTCCTTTTAGCAGTTGGAATTTATCATGTCACTTTCTTCTGGCCTGCAGAGTTTCGGCTGAAAACCCCACTGATAGTCATATGGGGTTTCCCTTGTATGCACTGCTTTCCTATCTCTTGCTGCTTTTAAAAGTCTCTCTTTAAGACTACTTTTGGCCACCTTATTAACTTTGTGTCTTGTTGAAGACCTCTTTGGGCTGGTTTTGTTAGGGAAACTCTGTGCCTCCTGGATCTGGATTTTTCTTTCCTTCCCCAGATTCAGTAAGTTTTAAGGTATTATTTCTTCAGACAAATCTTCTGCCCCCTTTTCTTGCTCTTCTCCTGGGATCCCTATCTTGTGACTGTTATACTTGACGGTGTTGCTGAGTTCCCTGGGTCTATTCTTATTTTGTGTATTTTCCCCCCTCCAACTGCTCAGCTTGATTACTTTTCATTACTTTGTCCTCCAGGTGGCTGATCCATTTTTTTACTTCCTCTTGTTTGCTGTTTATTCCAGGTAGTCTATTTTTATTTCCATTTAGTGAGTGAGTTGAGTATCTCCAATTGGTTCTTTTTTTTTTTTTTAAGATTTTATGTATTTATTTGACAGAGGGAGAGATCACAGGTAGGCAGAGAGGCAGGCAGAGAGAGAGGAGGAAGCAGGTTCCCTGCCAAACAGAGAGCCCGAGGCAGGCCTTGATCCCAGGACCCTGAGATCACCACCTGAGCCGAAGGCAGAGGCTTTAACCCACTGAGCCACCCAGGCACCCTCCAATTCGTTCTTTTTTACATCTCTTTTCTCTTGGTAGAGGGTCTCATGGAGGTCCTGTACTCTTTTCTCAAGTCTCAAGTATCTTTATGAGCACTACTTTAAATTCTCTATCAGACATATTTCTTATCTCCATTTCATTTAGGTCTCTTGCTGTGATTTTGTTCTCTTCTTTCATTTGGGATATATTCCTCTGTCTCCTCTTTCTGTCTATAGCTGGGTCTGTTTCTCGGTGTTAGAAAAATCAGCTACATCTCCCACACTTGGAAGCAGTGGCTTTATGAAGAAGAGGTCCTGTAGTGCAATGTCTCCATTTCACCAGAAAATGGTGCTTTGGGGTATTCTATGTATGTTGCCACAGGGATGTTCTACCATTGTGGCAGAGCTGTGTCTGCCTTCAGTCCAGCCTGCAATGGCTCTCTGCCTGCTGTGGGCAGAGTCCGGTGCCTGTGGTGTTAGTGGGCCAGCTGGGGCTGCCTTGGCCATAAGTTGAGTCAGACCAGGTATTTACCAGAGATGAAGTAGCACCAAACTGCAGGCACTTTCCCTGTGTTTTACCCTGAGAAGTTTTTGTTGGTGGGTGGGGCCAGCAGTCAGCCAGCTGCCTGCCCCCAGCCCACTGCCAGGGTCACATTCAGACTGGTGTGTGGTTCTCTTCCCTTCTCCCTGGAGCAGGACTCACTTTGGAGCAGTGGTGACCCATGTCTGGGCTGCTTGCTCACTGCCAAGTCTGTGGAACTGCTTTGATGTAATCTTGCCAAGAGCGATCAGAACGGGTGGATCTGTTTCTCCGTGGCCTCTTGTCTATTTTGGGCTCTGGAGAGTTTATTCTGCCAGCTTTCCAGTTGCTTTCTGGGTTATATATGCCGATGTGGGTGTTCTCCAGGCAGCCACGCGGCAAGAGGTGAGCCCAGGGTCCTCCTACTCCATCATCTTCCCAGCAGCCCCTGCTCCACTCTCTTGATTCTTTAAGCTATGTCTTTTGCCAATTTTGGAAAGTTTCAGACACTATTTCTTTGAGTACTCTTTCAACTCTATCCTCTTTATCCTCTCCTTCTGTGACTTAAATGACAGGAATGTTAGATTTTTTTACTGTAATCTTACAGGTCACTGATGATGCCCTTTTCTTTCTTTCTTTCTTTCTTTCTTTCTTTCTTTCTTTCTTTCTTTCTCTATCATCTATCTATCTATCTATCTATCTATCATCTATCATCTCTATCTATTATCTATCTGTATCTATCTATCTATCTATCTATCTATCTATCTATCTATCTATCCATCATCTATCTATCTATCATCTATAGAGCCTTCCTGCTATTGATATTGGGTAATTTCTATTTTTTATCTTCAATTTCCCTGATTACTCCCTCTTTTCCCTCCATTCAGCTTCTGAACCAATTCTTGGCATTTTGTTTTATTTTGTTCTGTTTTGATTATTGCACTTGTTTTAAGTTTTCCTTTTGGTTTTACTTTGTATCTTCTATTTGTTTGCTGAAACTTCCTGTATTTTTTAAATTTCTTGTCTTTCCTTCCTTCCTTCCTTCCCTATTCTTTCTTTCTTTCTTTCTTTCTTTCTTTCTTTTTCTTTCTTTCTTTCTTTCTTTCTTTCTTTCTTTCTTTCTTCTTTGTTTCCATTTCTTTGAATTTCTTACCACTGCCCAGCAAGGTCAAAAATCCCGATTCTTTATTTGGCCATTTCTGACACCATTTTCATAGGTGAATAGGTGAGAGCACTCATCACACTTTGAAGATGAAAGTTTAGCTCTCTACTTGTTCTTTTCTGGAGTGGGTGGAGTTTAGGGCTACTGATTTTTTTGTGCTGTTTGGTTAGCATAGAGCAGTTGTTTCTAAAAGTCTTCTTTCTTTCCAGGCCCTACCTCTACTGTTCCTTTGTCTAGAGTGGAAAGGACTTTTGTTTGTTTGTGTTTGTTTTTGTCATCTCAGTATTTTAGATGATTGGCTTCTTCAGCACCATAGCTTGGAAGTATAAAGCAAATAGCAACTTAAAATTCAGGGAATTTATCACCATGTCATTGTGTGGGTCCTGAGGTCCCTAACGGATCTGGCTTCTTCTCTCCACCTTTCAGTATGTTATTCTGTTTGTTTTATATTCCATGTCCAGAGTTTTTAATTGCATTTAGTGGAAAAAATAGGGAAAACTATGTCTACCTCATCTTCCAGGAAGCATAACTACTCCATCCATGTCATTGCTTTTGTATAAAAATTCTAACTTCAATAGGTGCATGTTTTAACTTCTTAGTATCATGGGTTTTCAGATGCACCTATTGTCTTTGGTCTCAATCTTATACTTGATTAGGTTCTTTGATTGACTTAACAGATATCACCTGCATTGTGCTAAGTGAGTATCTCTGATGGAATAGGGATTAACTTTTTTTTCCTCCTATAATCCTCTGAAATTAGAAGAAAGTAGGCTCTTGATAAATTATAACATAAATTTGTTTCTTAGTCTGAATATGAATGAAGTAAGCTATGGATTTAAGAAGACATTGTTTAATTCCAGAATGAGCTGAACCTATATACTGATAAAGGTATGATACATTAATCTATCTCTTAATGGATGTAGTTCATATATGATAAACTCTATCATCTATAAAACTGACTCTACCACCTTCCTCCTCTCCAAGCACACATAGGAAATTTGGATTTGAATTTATTGGAAATTGTATTTGGAATATGGATTTCTAGAGTCAAGTGGAAGAAAAATTAGTTATGATAAGCATAGTTAAAATACAGTTTAAAGATGGATGGTGATCTGTCCAAGAACTTTGGTTTCTGTTTGCTTTATTTTATTGGTTATATTTATTAAGAAAAGAAAATGCATTTATTGGTAAGAATGAGGACAATTTCAAATTTTTTGTGATATCATGTTGTAAATTATCATGTTACACACACACACACACACACACACATGCACACACCTTGCTGGCAAAGAATATAAAATCTTTTTTTTTTTAAGATTTTTATTTATTTATTTGACACAGAGAGATCACAAGTAGGCAGAGAGGCAGGCAGAGAGAGAGAGGAGGAAGCAGGCTCCCTGCCAAGCAGAGAGCCCAATGCGGGTCTCAATGCCAGGACCCTGAGATCATGACCTGAGCCAAAGGCAGAGGCTTTAACCCACTGATCCACCCAGGCGCCCAGAATATCAAATCTTAATAGGAATCTCCACTAGAATGAACCTTCAGTTGAGAATATTTTTGCAAGGTGAAATAGGCTATATATATTTATCAATTTATTAAAATACCCAAATAGTCACTTATTTTTCTATAAAATAACTACTTCAGAAATAATGTTTGATTTTATTTGATGGTATCCCTGTAGATGTTTTTGACCATTCTTCTGTAAGCTAAAATTAATATGAGGAATATAGGTCCATCCTACCAAGTCATACTTTAAAATTTGTCACTGGAGGGGCGCCTGGGTGGCTCAGTTGGTTAAGCGACTGCCTTCGGCTCAGGTCATGATCCTGGAGACCCGGGATCGAGTCCCACATCGGGCTCCCTGCTCGGCGGGAGGCCTGCTTCTCCCTCCCTCACTCCCCCTGCTTGTGTTCCCTCTCTGGCTGTGTTTCTCTCTGTCAAATAAATAAAATCTTTTAAAAAAAAATAAAAAAAAAATAAAATTTGTCACTGGATGATGCATTTATTTTTAGTTGCATCCAGAGACCACTTTATATGTTTTAAACCTTCTTCCATTCCCCATTTTGCCTTTCAGATTATCAGAAATAATTTAATAGCAGATCTCACATACTTTATTCCACCATTGAAGACTCTAAGCACTAATAGCTTGTGAATGACAAATGTGCTGCACATAACCCAGGTTTCTGTGAGGGAAAGTTTAAAATCCATCACTTTCTAATGTCCCTGTCTTGACAGAAATTCTCTAACAGAACGTGAAAAAAGAAGTGCCAGCTATAACACTGTATTCAGTGGGCAGTCCTGTCAACAATGGGGGTTAAGTGCCTCTGTGATATCATTTATAGATATTTCGCTTTGTTTAAGACAATATTTGCCATATAATAGGTAACTGAAGAAATAGTGAATCAATATAGATTTAAAGTTTAAAAAAATGATAGTTGTGTTATGAACAGAGGCAAAAGAGAGAATCGATGTTTGTGGAATACTTACTATAAACCAAGCATGGAGACTGCCTCTCCATAGAGCATGTTCCTTTTTATCACCCTTGAGCTTAGCCTTAGAATTTAGACTTTTATGCCCTTCTCACAGATAGAAAACTAAGACTCAGAGAAATTAGTTAATTTTCCATATATATCTACCTTAATTATGTTTATTAATATATATATGTATATATATATACATATACTTCTTAAATCACCAAGTAATACTCCTTTATGACACATGAGGCAACACAAAGATGTGTAAAAGAAAAGTAAATCATCTCCTTAAGAGTTATTGCTACATCAGGGAAACACAAATCAAAACCATAGTGAGATACCACCTTGCACATGATCCGGGATCATGACCTGAGCCGTAGGCAGTTGCTTAAGCAACTGAGCCACCCAGGCGCCCCAAGAGACTCTTAATCTCAGGAAACAAACTGAGGGTTGCTGGTGGGTGGTAGGTGGAGGGACAGAGTGGCTGGGTGATGGACACTGGGGAGGATATGTGCTATGGTGAGTGCTGTGAGTTTTGTAAGACTGATGATTTACAGACTTGTACCCCTGAAGCAAATGATACATTATATGTTAATTTAAAAAAAAAAGAATAGTGCCACAGTGGAAGAGGTTATTATATAATAATAAAAGTGTTAGTTCATCAGTTAGACTTAAAAAAAAAAGAGTTACTGCTACACAAGCATGTTTGGGAAGTAATAGCATGAACAAAAGTGTAGAAAAAAATTCAGATAATGAATTCTGAGCACTAATGCTGGGATATTCTTTTGTCAGTAGAAAGAACCAGACTTCGGGACGCCTGGGTGGCTCAGTTGGTTAAGCGACTGCCTTCGGCTCAGGTCATGATCCCAGAGACCCTGGATCAAGTCCCACATAGGGCTCCCTGCTCGGCGGGAAGCCTGCTTCTCCCTCTCTCACTCCCCCTGCTTGTGTTCCCTCTCTCGCTGTGTTTCTCGCTGTCAAATAAATAAAAAATCTTTAAAAAAAAAAAAAAGAAAGAAAGAAAGAACCAGACGTGAGACTTAAATAGTGGGTAAAGTTGTAGCAAGAAGGTGCTATAGTAAACGGAATCGATTCTCTGATTTCCTTTCTGTTTTTTCATTGTTAGTGTATAAGAATGCAACTGATTTCTGTGCATTGATTTTGTATCCTGCCACATTACCGAATTGTTGGATGAGTTCTAGTAGTTTGGGGGTAGAGTTTTTTGGGTTTTCCATATAAAGTATCATGTCGTCTGCAAAGAGAGAGAGTTTGACTTCCTCTTTGCCAAGCTGGATACCTTTTATTTCGTTCTGTTGCCTGACTGCTGTTGCTAGGACTTCTAACACTATGTTGAACAGTAGTGGTGAGAGTGGGCATCCTTGCCTTGTTCCTGATCTCAGAGGAAAGGCTGTCAGTTTTTCCCCGTTGAGGATGATATTCGCTGTGGGTTTTTCGTAGATAGATTTTATGAGGTTGAGAAATGTTCCCTCTATCCCTATACTTTGGAGAGTTTTGATCAGGAACGGATGTTGTATTCTGTCAAATGCCTTTTCTGCATCAATTGAGAGTACCATGTGGTTCTTCCTCTTCTCTTATTGATTTGTTCTATCACGTTGATTGTTTTGTGAGTGTTGAACCACCCTTGCATCCCTGGGATAAAACCCACCTGGTCATGGTGGATAATCTTTTTAGTGTATTGTTGGATCCTGTTAGCAAGGATCTTATTGAGAATCTTGGCATCCATATTCATCAGCGATACTGGTCTGAAGTTCTCCTTTTTGATGGGGTCTTTGTCTGGTTTGGGGATTAGAGTGATGCTGGCTTCATAGAAAGAGTCTGGAAGTTTTCCTTCCGTTTCTATTTTTTGAAAGATCTTCAGGAGAATAGGTGGTATTTCTTCATTGAATGTTTGGTAGAATTCCCCAGGGAATCCGTCGGGTCCTGGACTCTTGTTTTTGGGGAGGTTTTTGATCACTGCTTCAATTTCATTACTAGATATAGGTCTATTCAAATTGTCAATGTCTTCCTGTTTCAGTCTTGGTAGCTTGTAGGTTTCTAGGAATGTATCCATCTCTTCTAGGTTGTTAAACATATTGGCATATAATTGTTGATAGTAATTGTTAATGATTGTTTCTATTTCCTTGGTGTTAGTCGTGATCTCTCCCCTAAACTATAAGATACTTAGGAATAAACCTAGCCAAAGAAGTCAAGGATCTGTACTCAAGGAACTACAGAACACTCATGAAAGAAATTGAAGAAGACACAAAAAGATGGAAGAGCATTCCATGCTCATGGATCAGAAGAATAAACATTGTCAAAATGTCTATACTGCCCAGAGCAATCTACACTTTCAATGCCATTCCGATCAAAATTCCACCAACATTCTTCAAAATGCTGAAACAAACAATCCTAAAATTTATATGGAACCAAAAAAGACCCTGAATCGCTAAGGAATTGCTGAAGAAGAAAAGCAAAGCTGGGGGCATCTCATTACCTGACTTCAGGCTTTATTACAAAGCTGTGATTACCAAGACAGCGTGGTACTGGCACAAAAACAGAGAAATAGACCAATGGAACAGAGTGGAGAGTCCAGATAT